>CAFUXE010000164.1:366954-411417 GCA_903364295.1 Serranus cabrilla | reverse complement strand
CCGTAGCTCGCAGCTGCAACAATGAGTTACTCCATCTGACTGACCGTGTCTTTGATGACACATGGTCTATTTTTGTCACTTGGGTCATGATGCCCTATCTCCTTAATTAGAATAAGAAAAAGGGAGGGGTTTCTAATGGTTATCAATCAAAGTTTGGCAAAACCTTCACTAATGCCACATCAGGAGATCATCTGAACTATTATATTAGAGACATATGTGTCCAAAGCTGGATATTACAGTGGCAGACAGGGCTAAATTATTGTATATTTTCTGATTCATTTGACAACCGTATCATTTCAGTTCAGTGAGGGAAAGTTGTCATAACTGTAACCTGTAACCGTAATATGTGTGAACACCAAAACGCAATATAATAAAAAAGAGAAAATTGAGGTCACAAATTTGATTTAAAATCTGACACAGTCAAAGACTTTGGATTAAATCATTTGAATACACATAACAAGGACAGCAAACATCAGTTATTTTCATTTTTGGATAGTCTGCTCATTATTTTTCTGGATTCATAAGTTAACCATGGTATGTAAAAAAAGGTGAAGGCTTCAGATTTCAAACTTTTCCAGCCATTAGGCTAAAAGCATAAAATAAATTATTAATAATAATATTGAATAGAATGTAAGATAAGCAGCAAAATCTCACATTTGGAAAAGATAGAAACATTTTTTTTAAAGAAAAATGAATAAAATAGTTGCTGATTAATTTTCTGTCAATCAACTAATCGTTTAATCAACTGATCATTTCAGCCTTTAATATGACAATAAATTGGATTATGTCCGTAGTCTATGAGAACAGGCAATATTACATGAATCATCTTGTTGTCCATAGGTTACGTTTTCTCCAGCGTCTGTCTGTCTGTGTACAAAATAACTCAAATTTCAAATTTTGGTGGTGATTGGTGATCCAGAACACCATTTGGAATTTATATTGTTTATGTATATTATTGCGTCAGTGACCCTGTTGCCTTCACTAACTGCTGCCATCTAGTGGATGAAATATTTCAATGCCAGTGTGCTCCCAAAATTCATGCATTCAATATAATAATATAAAGTGTGCAATTTGGTATTGGTATATTAACTGACCCTATTGCCTTGGTGAAGGTCTGCGTTCTCCAAGTGCTTTGCTAGTAACTAATTTGTGAGTTTTTTGGCTTAAAAACACTATTTGTAATGTGTGTAAAAAAATAAAAAGGAATTTCTCAATGGTCATAGATTTTGCTTCCAATGAAACTCATAAAAATATTCTAAATATAGAGAATGGAGGACATTTTGAGTCGATTATGCTGCATTCCCACAGCACCGACCCCCATGGAGTGACCGACTATGCCAAACTGAACTGTGTCCTCCAAAGAAAGATCCATTCAGTCTGCTCTATCATCTTAGCACATTAGCTGGACACATTATAATAATGTGCAGCATCCCAAACATAGAGATCACAGTGTGCACAAGTCATAAAACGACATTTTTGCCCCCCTGTACCTCTAATGAAAGTGATGCAAAAAAAGAACCAATTTACCTCCATTCAAAGGAATATTGCAGGCAAGAGCATACAGTGTGACCTCGAGCTTTCTGGTCCATTGTGCTCTTTCAGAATCTCAAGGCTTGGCTTGATGAAAACTCCTCCAGTACTGTTCGAAAAGATACAGTTGCAAGGCTTCTTCTTTATTCACATCAATGCTTGTTTTGCACAGCTGACTAACCTTCCCGCAGCACATTTCTACATCAAACTACTGTCTTTGTCTCAATCCATGAGCCAATGGAGCCAAGTTTGAGAAGAATAAATTCTTGAAATATACAGCATGTGTCAAAATACGGTTGTGTTCTGGTATTTCCTCAGGTGTTTTTTTTGTGTGAAAGATGTTATCTGCTAAAACAAACATCAAAGGCACTGTACTTTTTAAAGATTTATGAAGCCACAGGAACTGTAATATCAAAAAACTAATAAAAAACATTATTATGCAAATATATTTAGACAGAATATAGTTTAAAGGTGGTCTTGGCAGGGGTGATAATGAGGGATGCAACAACAGATCAGTTCCTTTTTTCCTTACTTAATTAAGTTCAACACTATAAACAGATGTTTCCTCCCCAGAAACTCTTTCTAATTATTGGCTGTGACTGTGCTGCGGTCATGTAAAGGATACAGAGAATATGTCTTGACAAATACATGGCAATAAAACTACAAGATCATAAATCTCACCACAGTCGACAAATGTTAGCCTGAAGCTAACATTAAAGTCAGCTCTCCACTGCAGGTTTGATCATCAGTGTCACTGCTGTGAATTAACCGTTGAATTATAATCCCGCAGTGGGTTTGTAACATGATGCATGATAGAAGCACATTATCAGCATTCAACATCCATTTATCATTCATTCATTCATTTTTCACTTTCATTTGGATGTTTTTAGGGAGCTGGTATCCTGAACACTCGCCGGTGCACTTAAATAAAACTGTCATTTTTAGTGTTATATGTAACACCTAGATTTTTTTCTACTATTACAAGTCAAAATGTCTGCTGTTAAGCATAAATTATAAAAAGATTCTTATTAATTCCTCCTTTTCTCATTCCACGCCTGATCTCCACGGAGTCAGTGCACTTCATGGTAGAACAGATGTGCCAGTGAGAAGCTGGAAGGAAATAGGACAGTGTTTAAAAAAAACAAAGAACTTTGGGACCCATATGCAGACTTTCCTTGAAATTACAAGCCTCAATGGTATTACAAGGATTAGAAGGAAAAGAAGATCTATTTCACACAAAAGCTATGGAAGTGTTGTAGATTTTCTTTTGAAATACTGAATACTTTTTACCTGTGCACTCTCATAAAAATCCTTCAAGATATGAGGTCACAACAAGATCTCCAACCTAAAGAACAGGTAGGTCCACACCGCCCATAAGGACACACGCGGCAGATGACAGTCGGAAACATAAATATGAGTGGTATTTTTGCTGCCTGTACAAATGTCCTGTATTAACGTTTTTCGAGGGGAGACCAGTCTGGAGGTCATGATTTCATGTGGAGGGGGTTGAGGGATTGAAATAAAACGACAAATTTAGCACAAAATTGAGATGGCCTGTCGGCGGGCCTCCAGGTTTCCCTTCAGGCTGTAGCAGGTTCAAGATATCTGAATTAAAATGGGCTCTATGGAGAACCACAAGTCTCCTCTATACATATATGATGATATATGTCTGCTTTATGTTGATAAAATGCAGTTAATGTTAGTTTTTATGATTTCAAATATGAGTTCATCATCTATGACAAGGAATTACATTGCTTCATTTGAAAGAGTTTGGAAACTACTGATCATCCTGACCTGCATGCCTTTGGAGGGTAAAAACACAAACATACAAACTTTATACACAAGCTTTTGGCTTTTAGCTGGAAGGGCAAACATCTGAGGCATCCTGCCATTAATGGGCCAAATGTCTTTGTATATCTCTGTGTAAAAGAAAGATAGAGAGTGGCTCAAAGAGGGAGGGAGACATTAAAAGGGGAGAGGCGGTGACAGCCACAGAACGAGACAGACTGCCTATCCATGCTTCACTTTGCCTGCAGCACACGTTTACAGAGTAACAGGCGATATTCAAGCTGCTTAAACATTCAGAGCCTTGTCACTGATGCTAAATTGCCTCTTCTTAGCGAGCAAATACTGGGGGAGCATATAGATAATAACAACAAGACAAACAAAAACTATTCATCTGTTTAAAGCGAGCACTTGTTCAAATTAAGTGTCGCTGCTGAGATAAGAAATGGCTGCCACAAACATCTTACAAGGCGTGCAAACAAAACCTGATTTCACTTTATCAACCGCCTCGTGTCGCTTTCTGTTATCTCATCGTGATGCACTGTTTACATCGCCTTGTGTTGTGCTTGTCATGCCACAAACCTGTGAATGAGGCAGTGAAAAGGCCAAGCATTTGTTGGGTAACATTGAAGTTAACCTTAATTGAAAGAAATGGCACAAAGGACTCTCTCACACGCTTATTACAAAATGTCAGAGCAATAACAACATTTCAGTAATTAGAAAACAGCCTGCAAGAGCACAGCGTGGCCAATTTTCACTAGAGCACACACATTAGCACACCAAATTGATTATAGTCACTCTTTTCCACAATATGTGTTATTGACATGAGCTATTATGCAGAATTACTCTCGCAAGTCACTCTTTGATGGTGCAGATGAAATGAGGCGCTGAAACACAAATTATTTCCAAATATGATTTCCCATCACGCTAAGTAGAATCAGGGATTTCATTATTCTAAAAAAGCATCAACCTTCAGAGCATAAGGAAACAGACCCCGATACAGGTGAACCTCTATCACAGTGTGTCTGGGTTTTTGGCTTGACTTCAATAAGCTCTTTAGACATTTCTATAAAGAGTCAAATGTTATCTGTCACTGCAGCGATCACTTGTCTTCCTGTTTCTGACTACAAGATATATCACATCTCCAAAGGGGATTTGTTTGTCATTCACATGCTTTTAAAACTTTGCTAAGTGTCTCTCAGACAACTTTTCTGTCACATTCAGGGAAATAAACCCTGCAGACAAACTCGTTTCTGACTGAAGAAATCTATATTTTACTTCTCATGGATTCAATCACAAAGAGGGAAATAAGCAACACATTAGAATGATGGAAGAGCTGTGTTAAAATGGGTTGTAAAGAAAAGATGCTTGTGGAGCATCTTACTCAGGCTTCCTCATCACAGCTGTAACAGCAGTAAAATCAGTGATAAAACTCAAGTGTGAGTTTGTGAAAGTGTTTGTTCTCTTCCTGTTCTGCTAATCACTATATTTTGTTTTTTTGAGCTTTAGGAAATAAGTTTAAATGCTGTCACAATATCAGATCTTTGCTACATATTTATCATGGCAAAGATACTATAATATCTTTTAACATTTTTAAGCTATTATTCAACTTTGTTTCTTGTGCATTTTGTCGCTGTTTTTGAAAGAAAGCAAGAACATAAACACAGAAATCATTCAGGAGGAGCTGGATTATTTACACAATAATATTATGCATGTATTATAACATCATATCAATATTTCGGTTTTTAATTATCACATTGATCAATGCCAATCAATGCCAGTATATCATGACACCCCAAATTAAATTTTAGAAATAAAATACAAAATAAAACTCTCAGGTCAACTTGCATGAAGGGTAGATACTGTATACTTTTTTAAGTGAGTAAATAAAGCTAAACCTTCAACTATTATGATCAAACTTACAAACTCACTCAGCTGCTCTATTAGGTTCTCACAAAACTGGCTAACAGGCAAATCTGCAGCAGCAGGTATATTACTGCATTCAAATCCAGACTAACAGACTCTGATGTGTGTGAAAAGCTGTTTTCAGACATGGAATAAGTAACATTGACTTTATCCATCTGTGAAAGTGCAACTTTTAGTCATTGCAGGTTTCCTTTTATGTTAATGGGTCTTATAGCTTCAGACATGATCACACATTCCCTGAAGGAGACACATGAGAGAACAGCTGGAAGTTAAGGCCAAGCCATTTCATGGTGGTTTTTTTGCTCTTTTAAGATTAAGATTAGATTAATTTCTTTATTAATCCCACAATGGGGAAATCCTACCTATGCATTTAACCCATCCTTATTTACACACAAGTGAACACACCATGCAAGGAGCAGTGGGCTGCACACGTCTGTGCACCCTGTGTGTGTGGGTGTGTTTTTCTGCTCACTGTGGCCTTGTGTTTCATTGCAATATAAAAGTCCTGCACCTGTATGGAATCAGCACAAGCATGGCTGGAAGGGAACAACTTAAAAATGGCTTTTGTGCAGAATAATACAGTTGCAATAAAATTAAAAAAGAAAAAACGCAATTTGAATTTCTCTAATAAATAATTAAAGAAAATATTGGCATAAAATGGAATTTAAATATGCAACACTTTCCCAAGTGCCAACATGTGTCACGAATACTGAAAAAAATGTGTCACCACATGCTATATATAATGAACTTTTTGCATTTTTACAACCTTTACTTGCAACTTCTCCTGTCCTCTCCTCTCTGCTCTGTGTAAACAGCCTGCTGATGCCTCAGTAAAATCAGTCATTGCTTC
The DNA here is from genome assembly GCA_903364295.1 of Serranus cabrilla. NCBI lineage: Eukaryota > Metazoa > Chordata > Actinopteri > Perciformes > Serranidae > Serranus > Serranus cabrilla. Next base: position 405,326 of record CAFUXE010000164.1, on the reverse strand, counting down.
CTAGTTTTGCGGAGAAGAGCATAATTTAATGTTTTTAACAGTATCTACTTATTCCAAGCGGTTCATTTTTGGCAACATTTTAAGTGAGACAAGTGAGAATAAAGTGATTTTTTCACAGAAATATCACAATTTCAAGCTTTCTTGTGGTTACTTTCCTCACAGAAGCTTTCATAACCTATGATCCCTTCACTGTCAGACTGCTAGAAAGCTAAAATTCCAACAATAAAGCCTGTTTTTACAGTTTCTTTCCATTTAAAACCATTGATTCTTGGCGATCTTTTAAATAAAACATGGGGTTCAGGGTTAAAAAAAGTTCCAATAGCACAAAAGTAGGTTTTCTGTTCTCTCACAAGCTGCATCGCTGATGGATTTTAAAACTGATTTTGCCGTTGAAGCCTTGATTAACCACTATCATCGGGAGTGTGAGGGGGAAACTCTCACAGCAGATCCACTGATATATTTTGATAATGAATCAATTTCATCATCAAGTTAATTAGAGAGAAATTTTTTCTGCCTTTTTTTCTTTCTTTATAAAGTCCGGCAGTTCACAAGCATGAAAATGACAGGACGTTAAGCTGGGACGCTTGTTTTATTCCTACGAGCTCGCTTGCTGCATAAATTGATGGGTATTGATTTATTCATGCACGGAGTTGGAATAAAAATTGATCCGATCATTACTGTGGTTATAAGCTGTACAGGCGCTCTTTCAGACATGAGACTGATGTGTTGAATTGCCATCAGATAAAGGTAAAGGACTTCATGTGACTTTTTTAGTTTTGCAGTTCCATTCTTGCCAGCGTCGTCCTGCTGTCACCATTTCTGCTCAGCCTGTCTAGCAGGGCTTTGGCTAACAGAAGCATTGGGCTGCTAATTGAAACCTTGGTTAGCGGTTAGCACATTTTCAAAGCATTAGATCGACCGCAGCCGTGATTGATATACACCTGTCATAACTAATTACATTAATACTGAAGAATGATTAGACCCGTCTTGCTGTGTCTTCCACTCCCCCTCTACCACTCTATCACACTGTGCGCTCTTGATTAATGGATGTGAGGTGGCACGTGACTCTGTAGGGATAAACACTCAGGGATCACATAAGAAAGACCTGAGAGCACCCAAAGATGGATCCCAACCTTAGTAAAGCATTTGCACTGACAAACTTTTGGGTACTTTAAAACTTTCCATGTTGTCGTGCAGGAGTACTGCAGGAGAGACACATCAGGATACATGACACCAAAAGAGTCCTGTTGAATAATCTTGAGTGGGTCTTATCAGTGACTGACAGACCATTATGAGAAAGGCTGCACATGAGACCATTTTAGATTTGGTGAGAGGAGATTCTGTGATTGATGTCTAAAAAGAAATGCCATATAATCAGCGGCTAACATGCACAATTCAACTCAAGTCTCTAAATAAATTAAATACGGGAAAAATGATGGGTTCACAATTGAGTAATCAAGCCTCTTGAAAGGCTATCATTTGCTTGATTTTACGAGCATTTGTGGCTGATTGTGAAGCAGCTTTTTTATTCTGATTAATATGTCATATTCATATGAACCATTCTAGTTCTGATTGCAAAGATTCAGACAGTAAAACAGCAGTGGGACATATATAAAGTTAAACTAAATAATTGATAATATTTCTTGCCGTTTTTATGAATTCATCAAGTCACTTCCAATTGGTGCATAATTTCTAGAATCGTGATTTCTGTATTTCCTTTCATTTGCAGACCATGAGCGGATCGGGAAGGACTCGTCCTACGAACAAGAGGGGAAGGTTCAGTTTGTGATTGACGCAGTTTACGCCATGGCTCACGCTCTACACAATATGCACAAAGATCTCTGCCCTGGGAAAGTCGGCCTCTGCCCCAAGATGGAGACCATCAACGGCACACTGCTGCTAAAATACATCCGCAATGTCAACTTCACAGGTGTGTACTCCTTAGTCCACACAGTTAAGCTCCACTGCATGCACGCATTGCATTTAAAGTTGCAAGAATCCTGCAAAATGCATACGTCATCGGAAGAAATCTGTTTATTTGTACCACAGAGATCTTAACTGCAATGTTCTGAGGCCTTTGTGTGGCGTTATCTCAACCAGCTTGTCTGTCCTATTTATTTTTGGGTTCACCAGCATGCTTACGCAGAGGCTTTGTGAGTATACATTGGTCTCCAACTATCAGGCTACTGAATGTAAATTACTCTCAGCAAGTATAAGAGGCTGAGATCCGTAGGAGGGTTGACAATCAGCAGCAGAACAGCGTGTTTTATCATAGTTGATGATGTGCTGGAACTGTGCTTTGTGAGATTTCCCGCCTTATCTTGTCAGCACTGAATTGCCCACGCAAGAGATCTCCTGCTTAAAGTGCACTGGCTGCGGAGTAAAAATTGTACATAAATGAGAAGGGGGAAGAGCGTTAACACACAGCATGATCAGAACAGGCATCAGTAGGTTTCTGGGGGCCGTTATGTATGTAGCTTTCTGTTCTGTGGCTGGCCAATACAATGGGCTGTCATCTCTGGAGACAGAAATAATAATGACTTTATTTGTGTAGCACCTTTCATAAATAAAATGCAGCTCAAAGTGCTTCACAGTGTGGCATTAAAAACCAATAGAGGCAACGTGAAGTGCTTAACAGTGCGCCATTAAAAACAAATCACAATAAAAAATGAATAAAAACATTTATGAAATATACAAACAGTAAAAGATATGATTCAACAGCAGAAAATAAAAGCAGAATTCTTTTTTTTTTTTAAAACACAGTAGCTTGTCTCACTAAATTAGTCTTCAACTGATTTTTAAATATCAGCAGAGCTGGGCGAGGTGCTCCACAGTCATGGGGTGTAAAAAAAGTTTCTCCACTCGTTTTATGGATTACTTCAGGAACAGTTAAAATACCTGAGAGGTCCTGTCTGTTGATAAGGAATTAAGGAGCCTGAAAGGTACTATAGAAGCTTTGTACGTGAGAAAAAAGGACCTTAAAGTCAATTTTAAAAGTGATGGAGAGCCGGTGCAAGGAGGCTAAAATTGGAGGAATGTGCTCACTCTTCTTCATCTTTGTTAAAAGTTTTGAAGTGGCTGGAGTTTTCCCATCAGCCGTTTTAGTAGGCCAGTGAAGAGGGCACTGCAATAATCCAACCCCACATGCTGTGGTATAAACATTCATAATTAAAGCTGAACCTTATTCTGTACAGTTTGTCACTCACTGTACAGCTTAAGAACATCTCGAACCGTTAACTGCTGAACAAAGACTGCACTTGTTCTATGGTGTGTAAATAATTTACATATTATGACAAGTTCCCTCGGTTCATATACTTTTTATGGTGCATTTTACCCACGAATAGCTTTGTTAACTTGATTGTTTTAGACATTGTTTTGTATTCTGCTATCCATCTTTGATGACGTTTTTCAGAAATCTTGGAAGAGGACGAACATTAAAAAACATGTAGCGTTAAAAAATGTAGATATTTTTTAAAGGTGACAAGTTAGGTGTGAATTAACATTCCCATCACATGCATAATCATACACAGGCAACACGCTAACACATCAACCAGTAAGATGCACTTTGAAATGTGAAATTAATTATAGGTCTGCACGTACATGAAAAAAAAATGCATATATATAAGGAGTTTGTGCATGATATCAACCTGCAGGCTTGTGAAGCCTGATATAAAGCCCTAATATAAATGTATGCAGGACAGGGTCTAAGTTAGGTCAGCATTAGTGGTTGTAACAACTTGAGCTAATTATATGTCATGTGAGTAAAGGATCACCGTGTTCATGCAATCAGGCAGAGAACAAGCAAGTAGTTTGACCCAATGTCAAACCTGCGTCACCCTCACCGATGATTATACGGTAAAGGATAGTTTTATTTTTTACCACAATTACAGGGTGGGATCTGTGGGAGAGGGGCAGTCAGTCATGTCAAGTACATGACAGGAATAACTTACAGTCAATGAGAAAAATAGAGGAACTTCTGAATGAAACCCATGCTGCAGAATAGTTTCAAAAGAAAAATCAAAGCCTTTGTCAGCTGCGAAAAGGCCTCACACGACGTCAGCAGCTGGAGACTTTGTTACTCTCGTCTGTCAGGATAAGTTATTAGAGTTACAAAAGGGAGGTTGGTATGGAGGGATAAGTGACCGGATTCACTTTTCTACAGTTTTTAAACTGCAATTTTTTCATAAGCTCAACCAAGTTATGCTTCTCTTAAGCATGAGGAATTGCCCTACCCTTAATTCAACTCTATGAACCAATGCAGGGCTTAATGCTAACTTTTGGAGTGGACCTGCAGAAAGAAGAGGACGTCTTTACTTCTGGCTATTCTGGGATTCCCCACAATACCCTGCTGACAGGAGCCACAGATCAGAGAACCTCCGTATTATTACACAACATGTGTAGGGGGATGTCAAACAATGTATTTTGTTGCCTGGTTTGGATGACTAGATGAGTTATTATACTGTTTTTGTGTTTAACATGATTTAAAATGTGTATCTCTAAGTCGGGATGGGAGGAAGGATGTGGACTTTCTTTAACCACCCATCCTGGTTGCTCCAGGTCCCCCAATATTTTTTTTCAAGAATTCAAAATGCAAAGGCAGTAAGAATAATGATAACATTGTTGTTCAATGAAGGCACATGGTAGTCTACAGCCTCCAAAGGGCAACAGATGGGGGATGGCAGAATGGGGATTAATATTACTGTAATATAAATTGAGGTTATATTGGAGAAAGTGTACAAAGCTGTTAAAGGAAAAGGCATGATTTGGCATTTACTTCCTCAGAGAGTTCAGGTTAGAGAGTTATCCAAGAGAGTTTTAAAGTAAAGGGACCAAGAAAACATAGTTCTGAATTAAGTATGGATGGGTTTTTTGTAATAATGCAGTCAACATAACCTTTATTGTTGGGTTAAAAAAGGTTAAGTTGACACTTGTGTTTGCAGCAGTTAGTTTTCATCCCTAATGGATATTGAAAGGAAACTCTGCAGTGCTCAGCAGTGTTTTACCGTAGGCCCCATCTTCAAAGTCAAGACATTGTTTACCTGCACTGAGTGTACTTATTACTATGTAAGCAGGTCACTCCTCATTTGTGTAAAAGAAAAAAAGAAGAAGAAATTGCTTAAAGTTGTATCCTGAAGTCACATTTATTTAATTTTACAAGACAGATCAATTCTCCCAGCACTGAATTAGAGCTTTAATCTGAACTACAGTACAGCAGGCTTGTGTTATAGTGTTTAACTTCCATTCTTTATGCATTCCTTTATTCACGGTGTTACGTTACTGGATGGCTTGTCAGCACTGAAGCCATTGGGGTTACTACGGGGATGGCTAGAAAATCAATGCTGCACATTACCGGAATACTGCCTTGCTTTTAAGAGTCTGTCGGCACAGAGGGATTGAGAATTTAAAAGGTTTGTAGGAAAACAACGGGAATGTCCACATGATCCCAGTGTATTCTGGGAATTGTCTTCGGGCATCCATGCTGACTAAAGGAAAGAGGAAACCCGTGCACGACTGATACTGTAGATTAAGTTGATACTTATTGATGCATGGCATTAAGATTGTGATCCCAGTGGTGAAACTGTATTCAGAAAGTACTTAATGTTTTACAAGACATAAACCTGATAGTTAAACTGGGTTCAAAGTGTTGTGATCAAAGGTTGGCTGTAACATTTTACACACTAATTTAACTTGAAGTAGCACTCAGTCACAGAATCATATAATATATATGTTATATACTGTATAAGGTTGATTTATTTCCAATGAAACTCTAACACCAGCCCATAAAAGGATCTCAAATTAAAGAATGTGTGTACTGCTTAATCATGGATCTTGCCTGTCGAGGGAAATAGGAATATTAAGCAGTGCAGCAAATTGTGAGGGTATGATACAGTGTGAGGGACCGAACTATTCCTGAGGTCAATGTCATAAAAGAGGGAACGCCGAAAAGATAATCAACCCCAACTCTGGCTCTTAACTCTGCCCAATTGAACGTCTAATAGCCATGTAAGGCTCGGTTTCCATTTACAATAGAAATAAATTACAGCCTCTGACAGCTCTGAATCTTATTTTAAATCACTGCTTTGCATTTATCAGGAAAGCTCGGCAATCTGTTTTTTTTAACTTACATTGTTGGGTTTTTAGAAAAAGGCTTTCATCAAGTTCACTGGAGCCACCTCCGCGTTTTTAAAGTTCACTGGCGGATTGGGGATGTTGTTTTGATCAGTTTTTATACGACATTTGTAAACACATTAGATTTCTCGTGGCTTCGGCTAATGGCTTTTAATGGAGTAGATAGGTAATTTGTTTTAACTGCAACCGAGAAATCCAGGAAATTACTGTTTTGTTTGAATACATTATCAATTCTTAAGAGAACTAAAGTAGAGCTTTGAATGTGTCGCCTTTAATAAACTGGCTGCTGAATCAAGAATAAGAAAGTTTGGAATATCAACTAGCAGACTAGTCGCTGCTGGGAGGATTTAAATTTGATTTCAAGCTTCGCCAACAACAAAGCTCCGTTTTTACAGCCGTTTTCACAACTGCAATAAGTAAATGTGACTCCTGTTTATATATGGTGTTATCTATTTGAAAAAGCTAATTCAGAATAACTCAGTATCTGCACACATGCCCTCTAACATCTCCATGATAATTTAGCTCTCAAAGCATGAAAAGAGAGTTTTACACACACACCAACTGTTATGGATCCAGTTTTCCCACTTTAGGGAGAAATTAACAGACCATTTTACTGTGACCACTTCATTTTTGGTGCACTTGGGTAGATGATGGCAGTAGATGTTTTTCCTAGATTGCATGCTTTTTGTGGTAAGAGGTATTTCATGCAGTGTTTTCTCAAAAATCTAACCTGGTTATGTATTAATTTCTGCTGTCTGTGCATGAAACTTGCAACGCATGTTTGCAAGTAAAGAGATGAAACTAATCGATTATCAAATTAGGAGAAACATACATCCCACTCAATTCCCTGTATTGCTGAGATAGGCAAGAACATTTTCATAATTGCACATGACGGCCTGCTGTTGTTTTGGATGTGCCCTCTAGATAGAGCAGGATTAGACTGATGCAATTAATTCCTATGGGTTTTAAGCAGACCCTCTGACACACAAATCTGCAGAAGGGAGAGAAAGAAGGCAAAGCCTGACTCACAGGTTTCCAACTCTGACTCACAGGTTCAAGCAACAATCGATACTGTGACCTATTCACGGGAACAACACACTCAAATAAATAATTCCCTTTATTCTTATGACAAAGGAGAGCCTTGCGAATGCACATAGAACGTGAATAACTCTCTCCCAAATGCTGTTAAACACATTCTGGTGTCCGGACATGATGCATATCCTTTTTCTGCTGCAGAAAAATGCTCTCTTATCCCTTTGATGTAGCTCGACAATACGCTGTACATAACATCCAAATATTGACAGCCGACAATCCAAAACACATTTCAGCTGCAAGTTAACTAAGTGCATCCCACTCTCACTTTTCAACCTCCATTTCAACATGCTACAGAATTGCTGAGTATTGGGGGACTGCAGTGAGGGAGAGAAAGCAAATTTGGAAGGAGCAAATAGACAGAGATGGGGATGCTATTAATGGTCCTTTCCTCTGAGACGCTCTGTGGTGGGCTCTCATCACTAAATCTATGAATCCTCGTTGCCTCGCACCACAATTTTATTACACGTTGCAAAAGCTGGAGAGGGGGGGTTTGTAGGTTGGCTCAGAAACAGGAAGCGGAGGGAAGATACCTCAAAGTGGTAATCAAAATCAGTGCTGTCATTCGTTAGCACTGCGAGTAGGGACCTTGTGGATAACAAGCGATGGGGCAATAAGCAGAATGAAGGAGTGTGAAATGATATGGGAACATGAACAGACAGCAGCCCTGGCCCTCCTCAAAGGACCAGGACAACATGGCTGTCAACATCTATTTTGCTCCCATCATTAACACTATAACAGCATTAGCTCCAAGTCCCCTTGCAGCCTCATTTCATCTCAGAGCATTATGAGAACTGCTTGAGTTTGTGTTGCTCACCATTGGACTCTATTATGCAATCTGTCCTTTAAAACAACTTTTTTTTTCTCTCCCTCTTCATCTTCAGGAATTGCTGGCACCCCTGTGGTCTTCAATGTGAATGGAGATGCTCCTGGTCGCTATGAAATCTACCAGTACCAGATCACAAATAACACCACAGAATACAAGATTATTGGTCACTGGACAGATCAGCTCCACTTAGACGTATGAATGTCCAAATATTACTTTAAATATGCATGAATGGTTGTACTGTGTGCTTGACTTTTCTAATAATAAGAGCACCAGATTTATTTATGTTCAATATCCACATCAGACTTCGACAATCAGCCAAAAAGGATTCATCAGACATCCCATATTTGGCAGTTTACTTTCATTACTAATTCAGATAATTTTGTCTTGACAAGAAAATACAGAAAACGCTTGGCATTCATTGAGCTTCACTAAATGAAAAGATGAATGTTATGACCGTGAGCGCTGTAGAAAAGTCCTGAATCTGGGAATTTACTTTTATCAATTAAAACAAAAGCCAAAACAATCTCAAAATATGCATTGAGATATTTACGGACATTCAAATATTGCAACATGTAGTAGAACAACATTTCCACTCACAACAATGCCCACATAAGTAGTTGACCACTGGAGATAAAAGCCATGTTTTTGCATTCACCTTATTTTGAAATTTGACACTACGTGATACAGTAAGAAACCAGTTCCCTCTTCAATACATATGCATGAAGCACAGACTTTTGCATCTGGTTACATCAAAATTGCTTTGTTTTAAATGCCAAACTTTGCGAGGAACATTGTGTATGCCTGCTTTTGTTGTTAAGCATGATTTATACATGAGCCCCCGGGGCGCTCTTATTTTGTTGACGCACACACTGTAGGCATGGCATAAGATTATTGTCGACATCAAGGTCCTGAGTTGCTGCCGCACACTGATCAACTTATCAGCATCACCTGCAGAGACTTCCAAGGGAACTAAAGAACGCCATATGGAGATTTTATTTTACACACAAAACCAATCATCTAAATCATCCAGATGTTGATTTGAATAATTGAATATTCCCTATCCCTTTCCGCATCCTGTCTTACTTTATAAAGGCCTCTTAAGCAAACTGCGTTGTAATAAAAATAAATAACGTCAGTGCGGCAGCACAGGCACATAATGCTGCATTGAGGCTGCCGTACCACGCAGACTCTGTTTACTTATCTTTCCTCCAGTAAGTGCAGCGTTCCTTGGAAGTAATTAAACAGCAAAGTTGTTTCCTGTTGAGTTATAATTCGATGAGTTTACACAATGATGTCTTGATAAAAAGACTGCATGCTTTCATGTGGTGAATTTCCCATTTACAGTTTGTTCTTTCGATCATGCACTTCTGTGTGTAAACTGATCTACAGAGTGTTAATTGAATTGTGTCCTCATGCATTATGCAGCACATTGTTTATTATGTAAGTAGTGTAACAATAAGTAGTAAATTGTCTTTATGGTTCTGCTATACTGACCCTTGAGGTACTCTTTAATTTTCAATTATGAGCTTGTCTGAATGTGAAAACACTGAGTGACTGTACAGCATTCATTTACTTTTTTTGATTTCATCATGTGGGTATGAGACTGCTGTTATGTTCAGGCGGAATAAACTGGTCATTTTCTCCTGTCTCATACTTTCCCCTCCAGACCAATGAGATGCAGTGGCCCGGTGCAACACAAGAAGTCCCGTCCTCTATATGCAGCCAACCCTGTCGTCCTGGGCAGCGCAAGAAGACCGTGAAGGGAATTCCATGTTGTTGGCACTGTGAGAATTGTGATGGGTACCAGTACCAGGCTGACACTTACACCTGCAAGATGTGCCGCTTTGATTTGCGGCCTAATGCAAACCACACTGGCTGCGATCCAATTCCCATTGTCAAGCTGGAGTGGAGCTCCCCGTGGGCAGTCATCCCTGTCCTGATCGCTGTCCTGGGCATCATGGCTACGCTGTTTGTGGTTGTCACCTTTGTGCGCTACAATGACACGCCGATTGTTAAAGCATCAGGTCGAGAACTGAGCTATGTTCTGCTGACGGGTATCTTTCTCTGCTATGCTACTACTTTCCTCATGATCTCCACCCCTGATGTGGTAATATGCTCCCTGCGAAGGATTTTCCTGGGCCTGGGTATGAGTATAAGCTATGCAGCGCTGCTGACCAAGACGAATCGGATCTACAGGATTTTTGAGCAGGGCAAGATGTCGGTCAGTGCCCCTCGATTCATCTCCCCCGCCTCCCAGTTAGTCATCACATTCAGCCTGATATCGCTGCAGCTCCTCGGAGTGTGCATCTGGTTTGGTGTTGACCCATCACAAGCCATCATCGACTACGAGGATCAGCGCACGGCTAATCCTAAAATGGCCCGTGGAGTTCTGAAATGTGACATATCAGATCTCTCCCTCATCTGTCTGCTGGGTTATAGCATGCTGCTGATGGTCACCTGCACAGTGTACGCCATCAAGACCAGAGGGGTCCCCGAGACGTTCAACGAAGCCAAACCCATCGGCTTCACCATGTACACCACCTGCATTGTATGGCTTGCCTTCATCCCCATCTTCTTTGGGACCTCACAATCAGCGGAAAAGGTAAAAATTCCACTTCAAACAGGTCTGAAGTACAATAATTAGTTGCATTAACAATTCTATGTAGAAATTGATAAGTGGTGGCTGCATAGTTTTGTGTGATGCAAACCTTTTACATAACTCATAATTTATTGGGGAAAAAAAGATCCTGCTTCATTTATGCTTGGAATTAGTAATTAGCCTTGAAAAACATTTTAGTCCGATCCAAAAAAATGCTCTACCATTATCTGTGCACAAAGGGAGATCGACCTGTAATAACAGGGCAGTCTCACAGGAATCTGACAGCACCATGAATTACATTTATATAATAACAATAACAAGACTTAGGAAAGTTGCTTTAATACAAAAACAACTTATTTAATCAGTTGAATTAATTTAAATTAAATTCAGGCATTCAACAGGAAACCTTCCATCCTAAAAATAACCTACCAAGTTTGCCCCATTTTTCCAAATTAATTGATTTGACTTTGTGCACAAATGCCGCCACTAAGCTTTCACCAAATAGCACTGTCTCTAAAATGAGCACAATGGCAGCAAGTCAATTAAATTCACTTGTGCATGTTGGGTGTCAGTTTTTCATTTAGAGTTCTTTTATATTTCCAACGCGCCTCATTGTGAAGCAAATGGCCACTCAAATTATGTTTGTTGTATAGCATTAGCCTCTTGTGTTTGTGGATACTGCCACTATTCATCAGGAGATGATGGGCTTTGTGCTCCACTGTGGGGATTACAAGGCTTTTAGAGCCGTCTTGTGAGGATAATTCATTCACCTCAAGTTTGCTTGGATATGTTTTCTTTAATTGTGTTTCTCAGCTTCACTGGGTGGGAATGCCGAGGAGTCAATCACTGCACATTCAGGGACACAGAAATAGATAAAGTAGCATAAAATTACTGTGGCTGTTGATGTTTCATGTCAGTTGAAAGTGAATTACAAATTAGCTCTTACAAGAGTTAATTCCGAGGTTGCTCAGCACAGATGTACATTTAAAAAAGCAGAGAGTGAAAGAGACAAACTACTGATAGCGATAGAAGTATCACTGTGAGAATGCTACAGTATGACACTGCATAATAACAAACTTAACAGTAGCCTTTAGATTGCCAACGGCATAAAAGAGTGTCTGTTAAGCTCATAAAGATGCTGTGGCCCTCTTGTGGGCCCAGCCAACAGACTGAAGATAGAGAGAAGAGCTAGTGTGACTATGCTGGTATTATATGAGGCTAAAAAGACTCAGGAAACCAAGCTATCGGACAACAGGACCTCCAGCCTAAATGAAAGAATAAACCATTTGTCAGTACCCCCCGTAACGACACATCAAAATGACCCATATGAGCGTTTCACATGAACTCTGACCCTAGTGCAAAAAACTTCTACTTTGAAACTGCACTTCTTTGAGTAGAGAATTGAATGAGTAAATCAGTGATTCATGTTTTTGCTGTCTGTCTGCATGTTCAATACAGTAAAATAAACAGCACAGCAATTCAAAACTCTGCAACTACATAACACAAATACATTTGGAATAAGCTTGTAGCAGAATCCATTAGTTCCTCTTTGGCAGATGTGTTGTAGATTTGGTTGAAGCCCTTCAGCATCGATGCTGTTGCCTGATGCTGTGAGGCTGCCCAGCCGGTGCCTCGGCTTGATCTTTTCTGTAGTCTGTTGCTGGTGCAGTGCAGAATGTGTTGACAGGAAGTGTTTATCATGGTATAGGGACACTCAATTTGAGGTTATCAGGAAGCATGTAAACAGCTTTCCCCAGAGTGCTGCCAATAACTAAGTTACTCCACGCATGTAAACACAGCCAGTGATGAAACAGGCAGCCAAACACAAACGACCTGCGCTCTTCGCTTGCTTCTCCACCGCTGAAGAGCTGGGGGACGAATCACTCTCTGACTAACAGAATCCAATTGGCGCTATAACAAATCCAAGACTTGTTATGTTGATATTACGAAGGGTGAAGGTCATAATAATTTACACCCTTCAACTATTGCAACAAACAGCACTTAACAAAGCCCTGCAAACTTTGGTCAAATCTTCCAGTTTTCACCAAAGCAATTTACTTTTATTTCCCCGGATGGATTGCATCCTGTTTATGCATTAAATATTGTCTCATAAACACCATTAAATATTAATGCATTCTTATTTAATATGATTACCTGTAAAGTGTATCTGTTTTATTAAAAAAAGTCATTATTCAAAGCAAATGTAGTATAAAGTGAAAGTATAATATTTGATGGCCCCTTTAAATTGTGTTCCATTGCAAAGAAAGAGGTAATTGTATGTAAGCATTTAGAACCGAAACAAATAAGAGTTAACAAGCCGTTTTCATAGCAGACATTTTGACTTGTCACAGGTGTTACTACTAACTATTAATGATGGCTGCATTCTAGTCAAGTGTCCCACTAAACCATGAAAGTGTGACAGTGAGCACGCATGCACAATACCAGGACCCTGAAATTGAAGCAGCAGCTGTAAATGGAATTTAGTCATCATTAATCAAAATTATACTCAATTAAATATTTTGCAAATCATTTAAGTGCTTCATATTCGGAAAAGCCAGAATATTTGAGTGCAGGGACTTGGACGAGCTGTGGATGTGTGTTCCTGTTCGCAGGCTTTGCGTAAAGGTACAGACAGCTCTGGCAGCTGTCTGGACAACAGAATTGATGCCTAATGACATAAAGGAGCAATCTTGCTTCGAAGAAACTTCATAATGGTCGAGCCCTCTGAGGTTCCTGTCCCCAGCCCTGTTCCCCTCGCTGCACCGATGGAGCAGATTGGCAATCATATCGGTGTGTCAGAGAAAATTTATGTCACCAGGGCCGATGGAAGTGGACAGGGGTCTTGGCTCCCCTCGTAGAGTGACTCCACTCTGTACTCCAGAGGGGCAGCAATATTGTTCCGAACTCACCACAGGCCACGTGTAATCTTCTCGGGAGATTACAACACTCCCCGTCTTTCACCAAGGAATGCTCGCACTGCAGTATGATGGAATACAAAGCCTTATCGCTTCCATTTTGCACTGACATCTTTTTTTACTCAACCTACATGGCTTTAGGAAACTTCATTTGAGCCAGGCTTCCCCATAGTTTTGGCTTTTTATTATATCAACATAAAGTTCATTGGTACTGTCGGCAGGTCATGCTATTTATTTCATTTTCTCCATCTTTACCTCCATCATACAGTACTTCGTCAGATTAATGCAAACCAACATTGCCTGCTGCTCAAATGGTCATGGGGCTACATGTGTCGAAAAAAAATGTCTTGTAACATGAAAACAAATGTTGTACAAGCTGACATAAAAACAACATATGTCGTGACCCCATGCTGGCACACATAATTTATAACTGTTGACATGCTAGTGGTTCAGGGCCCTGAGGGCTATTCTCATGCCAAAAGACTCAGTCATTTGTGATGTCTGCAAATGTAATGTCAGACAAAACCTCAGGCAAATCTCTGTGAAGGATGTCTGCCAGCTGTGTTTCCATTGTACACTCATCGCCTTGTGTTCATCAACTTCAGAGGACCCCAGCAGTTTTCTTCCAAGAGGCAAAGTCAACCGTTCTCTCTTCCTCCGTTTTCTAATTAATGATTTTGACACTGGGCGGCGAGTGAAAGATTGCTTTGAAACAAGCCTCCAAATTCAGATTCATGACTTTGATGATTTTTGTCATGTTTGTAAATGGGAGCGCACTTTTAAAAAAGAGGAAATCATGTTTTCACATCTCATATGCATGTGTCAATATCAAACATGATCTACCTATTATATATTTTACAGCCTGTGCGCTGACTCACCACATTCCCTACATCAACAGATCAGAGATGGACTGTGTCTGAGCTCCGGGATGATTATCATAAATGAAAAATCACTTGCAGGCACTTTTAATATGCTGTAGGATGTTTCTCTCTGCTCCATAGCTGTTGCCTGTAGCTATATATCTGCTACCCAGCTGTGAGCTGCAGCTGTCACTGGCTTCAGAAAGCACACAATCCTTATGCTGTTGTCTAAAACCTCGGGGTAAAAACATCTATACGCAGACTACACCGACACTCATCAGGGGGGCACTTCTATTAGTCGTGTATCATAAATAAACAAACACAGCAATGAAAGGAGAGCCGAGGAGTGATGAACCCAGCACGTGAAATAACAGAATATAAATAAAGGGCACTGTGTGCTGCCGCCATGTCTCATGATGTGAAGATCAGGGCTGTTTATCGGCAAGAATCTGGCAATATAATACTCATCATGATACAGATGTTCCACTCAATATACTGCGATATACTGTGATACTGTAAGCAAGGCTACATACTACAGTTTTTAAAGAAGACTGCCAACTGACAACATATAAAGAACTCGATAAATATGCAATTTTGGACATTTTAGAACATATTATAATATATACATTTTTTTGAGCTGGCATGAAAATAGATATTTTTCAGCAAGATCTCCAACCTAAACTTCACAAACTATTCAATACCACCCTTAACGACACATATGAGCGTTTGTCAAAATCAGCTCACAGTACAGCGGAGTGTTCTAAAAATATGTCATTATACATACAGGTATGGTTCGCAGTTGTAAAAAAGGCTGCAGTTTCTGTGAATTTAGGCTACAATACCACTGACCTAGGTTTAGGGCAAAAAACGTTCTTGTAAGGTGTTTTAAAAGACAAAAAGTTTAAACAGTAAATGAATGTAAATAAATGCTAGAAGTGAAGTAGTTACAAGGGTGATGTGAGTCACGGAAGTTACGTAAAAAAAGGTAATTTACAGAACGTGAGCCAAGAAAGTTACGTTAAAAATGGGAAGTTACGTTAAAAGTTGTTTACATTTGTTTCCACATGGGACATGAACCCCGTTCTTCTGAAAGTCCACCTTTGATAGGCCAACATCAGCTGAGAATGTCTGTCAACCCAGACTGGGCTCTATAAAAAATTCACTATTATATAGTATACTACTATAGCACAAAATGTGAGTTAAAAAAGGTTTACTTTTTATATGCAACCAGGACTGAGATCCCTGTAACATCAGGCCTAGTTTCTGTGCCATGTAAGGCTTTCATTCTCTACACTGAGGGTGCATATCTTTGCAAATGAAATAAAATATTGACTGATTTATTCTGGTTCCCAGAGTATTTCATTTTAACATGATGCATTTTGCAAACGCCATTGCTCTTGTCAACCTCCTTAGTGCCTTCATGATTGGGGAACCCAAAATGAGTCCCCACTTCAACTCTGCACCCTGTAGGAGGCTTCTTACTCTTTCCAGGTTCAGACAGCTACGTTTATTAATGCTCACATTAGTGGTGCTCCCTTGTGGTACTGCCTGTCGCAGTTTATGTTGTTCAACTGGAGTGGAAGTGTCAAATGGCTGAAGACAGATTACAACAGTGCCATCTAGCAGTTGGGGGTTTAAATGCAACACAAAATTAACCACTTTCTGCCACAAATATTTGCATCTAAATGCATATGGTATTATATATTCTTATGTGCTGTACAAGTAATGTTCTTCTACATATGAACCTGTGATTTACATAAATATTGTCATCTACTGTCAGGCATTTTCTGTCCTTCATGCATTTAAAAGCCTCAGTAAAACTTGGCCATCACATGCCCTCACAATCATGCTTCTTCTTGCATCTTTATTAGAAAATTGTCTTCCAGAAATTAATATAGAAATTAGATTTTCCTCTAAAAAATTATTACAAACAGGCTCTAGAGAAATTGTGCTCAGTTCAACCTGAGATTCTACACTAGAACATCCTTGTCAATCAGTCATTTCAGCCTCAACATATTATTCTGCTTGCTTGTGTCTCTGCTGTCTCTTCCATAATACAGATGTACATCCAGACCACAACCCTGACCATCTCCGTTAGCCTCAGTGCGTCAGTCTCTCTGGGAATGCTATACATGCCTAAGGTCTACGTGGTTCTCTTCCATCCGGAGCAGAACGTACCCAAGCGCAAGCGCAGCCTGAAGGCTGTGGTCACTGCAGCCACCATGTCCAACAAGTTCAACCCCAAAGGTGGCCTGAGGCCCAACGGAGAGGCCAAGTCTGAACTCTGTGAAAGTCTTGAAACACAAGGTTGGTATCACGCCTGATGGAGCAATAAAGGAAAAAAAGAAAGAATGAAATGTGTTCCAGTGGAAATCAACCAGGAGTTGGTTTTCTGCTGATGCAATGAGCTGCTTCTGTACAAAATGATAGCAGCTATGGAATACACATGTCTACTTGAAAATAATTAACTCCTTTTATGTGAACATAATTGATGACAGCGTTATTTTGCACTTCAGCAGTTTGGGAAATTAGCAAGTGCTATGTGAGCATACAAGAAATTAGGGTACCATTTCAGTGACAGCTAAAGTGCTGTTATACTTTGGTTTCTTTTTCAATTTGAGTCATTGCAGATGACATGAACAGAATAAATACCAGTCATTTCTAGCTAGCATAGCTTTGGGGTTTTCCCAATTCCCCATTATTTCATTATTTTATTGACTGATGGAAGGTAAAATTAATGTTCATAACCTAGCTGTTATTTTTTATAAAAGTTTTGTATGTTTCACTATGCTACATAGACAATCAGGCAAAAATAAAAAGCAACTTTCCTGTTTCACCAGGATAATCCTGTTCCATTTTCAAACTCTGACCATACCAGATTTGTGAATCAGGAGGTGTGACAGGTTGCCCACACTATTCTGATTTTGAAAGGGACTAAGAAGACGGGTAGCTCAGTGTTAGAAAAAGGGACATTTCAATCACCATGATAAAGTATGTGAGTAGGCTGGCCCTGTGTGGGGGCACGGTTAAATCCAATCAAGAAACCCCACATGTTCTGATTACTGAAAGTCCTGATTTTATACTCTGACAGGCTGAACAGCGTAGAACGATGTGTATTAGGACAAAAGAACCTGAGCCCACACTTGCTTGAATGCCTTTTTTCGACCTCAGAAAGGAGTCGTTGTATCTTATCCTATTATAGAGCCCATTTGTAGGTGCCGATTCTCATCCTCTGGTTTGAACTGTGAATCTAACAACTGCTCTTTGTGCTTATGTGTCAGACTGTGTTGAGGGAGGGGAGCCTTGTGAGGGACTTTAGACTCTCAGGTAACCTGACTGGACAATGACTTTACCCTTTTATTATCTATGACCACTTTTTTCCTGTTAATTTCTGCTAATGTTCACCACAACACCCGTGCCTGCCTTTACTATGCACAAAGCATCCCTGCTGCCCGTGGCTAAATACAGCACCCTGAATGACACAAGGCAGAAATCACGCCCTCACAAATTCACCCTTGACCAACAGACATTAACTTGGGTAGACAATATTGGTGTGCGGTGCTGTAAAATGGCCAATCAGCATGGTAAAGCCTGTTAATGTGGGAAGATGACACCACTCTGCCTGAGTGCAGGAGACAAGCGATAGCCATGTGTCCCCTGTAATTTGTTTCCCTGTTGACAAAAGAAGGAATTTGCGGTAATGGGACAACAACAACAATAAGAGTGAACAGGAAAAGACAGATGGGTTTGCCAGCTCCAATTCTTTCTGGACCATCTATTCTTTATCTTGGCCTTGCAGCATATAAATATTCAAATAAGGTTCATTTATCAATGCTTCTCTTGGAAGAGATGCTTTGGATGAAATGGCGAGAATGCCGCCCTCCATTCGCACACCCAGCACGGCAATGACAAATATACAGAAACATTTACCATTACACATCTCTCCTCTACAGCACTTTTGCCCCGACTCTGGCTTTCAGCTGTCTTCTGATTGGATTCATCCCCTCTGACATATTCAATCAGCCAAGGCTGCTGTGGGCACATTGGCAGATTGGTAGTGTGATTACCACCACACCAAGCATGCTCGCTGAGGACAGATTTATTTAAAAAATGGCAGACACATACACGCTGACACCTGCACACAGACATATGTGTGCACAGCAGCATGACTGCACACATGCACACAGGTACTGTACTGTATGACAGTCATGATTCACCAGTGGGCTGGGCTTATACGGTCACTGTGGTCTGCCCTCCGGTCATCTGTCTTATGTGTTTTATTCACAGCTAATATAAAATTCCATACAACATGAAAAGAATGATGAGCACTATTATCAAACATTGATGACAAAACCCTCATAGTGCCCAGTCAGATCACAAATGGTCTAACACCTTTTACTGTTCAAAATGTTCCTGGAATACACTGACTGACTGCTGCATGCTTTGCTCGGTGCACAGAGAAATCTCAGGTCTTTGCATGTAGTGAAAGACTTGCATTTGAATGATTACTATTTCATTTTATACCAATGCTGTGATCTGCTTGGGGGCTCTATGTGATGCAATTTCTCATGCAATTGAATGAGACAAGCAGCTGTGAGGAAAACAATATGGCAGTGATTTCCCTGATTTCATTAATGGTCCTGTAATAGCAGGTGCTTACACTGATCTGACCAGTCTGAATGCATCTGCATCACTGTCTCGACAACTATTTTACGATGATGATATGTTGTTAAAGCGTCCACAGTATCGTACAATACTATGCGTAAAATACATTTTTCGAGCTGCAAAGATTACTTCAATTAGTCAATGGACAATAAATTAATTAAGATTAGATTGAATATTTTAAATTTTGGGGTTGGTCAGACAGAGCAATATACTGGAAGATCTTTTTTTTTTTGCTGGGACAATATAAAAATTTCACGTCACAATTATCCTGGCCAAAGTAATTGCAATCCCTATAATCATCAAAATTTACTTCAAAAATCTTAAAACGGAACTAAGACTTCAAATGAGATGATGGATTTTCTGTAAAATAAAATAAAAATCTACTTTTCACACATTAACTGTGTGGCAGAATGAATGTTACAGTTAAAGGAAAAACTGTAGTTAAAAACTGCATTTAATTCTTTGGAGACCACAGCAGAAAAATGGCTCTGATGAGAACAGCCAGATAAAGAACAGGAAGAAAGGGACCATGCCACACAGTGCTTAGTGTGTGGTGTCACATTTCAAAATAAATCAGGAAATATATATGGGAATGTATGTAAGCCTGCTAGACAGCTTTTTCAGTCACCCATGATGGTATTCACAATAATCCCAGATAATGGAAACTGTTTTTTTTTTCATAAAGATCCAGGATAAAATCATATATTGTCCCGTCCATAGTGATGAGCATTTTTCTTTTCTATTTTTATTACATTTCAGAGGGTTAAATATTTGATTGGTTATTCTTGAAAAAAAATGTCTCAATCATTATTGAAAATAACCTGTAATTATTGACAG
The DNA here is from genome assembly GCA_903364295.1 of Serranus cabrilla. NCBI lineage: Eukaryota > Metazoa > Chordata > Actinopteri > Perciformes > Serranidae > Serranus > Serranus cabrilla. The sequence continues at coordinate 385,400 of CAFUXE010000164.1, read as the reverse complement.
TGAAAATCTGTTTAAATGTTTTTTTTATTGGAACGGTTTATTCTAACTTACTCATCCAACTGCTGTGTTCAGCTCCGGAGATTATACATTTCTATTTCAATGCAATACAAAGATAGAGGAGGTGTCATTCCTGCAAATCCACATTACAACACCCTGCTATTATGATTGGTTCCACCTGCACTCATTTGATGAAGTCATCCATAAATAGATCTCCCCATCAATCTGGACTCCAACATGTGCTCTGAAAGATTAGCGCTTCACGCCTGTTTGATTCTCACCCATGCATTTTTTAACTCTCTCTTTCTTTTCCCCCACACCTTCAATTACAGTGTTGGCTTCCAAGCAGACATACATAAGCTACAGTAACCATGCCATCTAAGCCAGAGACGAACAGCGGAAGCGGAGCCAGGGCCTGCCTGAGGAGAAATCACCTGATTCTGGGGAATACTGGGGAAATACTGGAGGACTCCTGAGCTGCTACAGCAGAGAGGACTGGGGTGGAAAGATGGGAATTTGTCACTCCATAAATAGACAGGATGTCATATTTTTCTAGAGAATCAGGTAAAGGCTTGAACGCCAAATTTATAAGAAATTAGTAGATTTGCAGGAGATGGGAGACGTAAGGGAGATTGGACAGTTAATTTTCCTCTTCCCACCCTTTCTGAGACGCGAGTGAGCGCTGAGCAGTGACGTTTCCAGATGCAGGCTGAGTGAACCACCTGGAGTCTACAGTATGTTTTCCTTCTGAAGTGTAAAGCACACATTTTCAGTTCTCTCCGAGGCTGAATCGTTTGTCTCATTTTAAGAAAAACAGGGGGAGAAAGTGTTCTGTTTTTGCTTGAATCAAATGCAGTCGACGAGATGAAACAGTATGAAAATATAGTCATTATTTTTGGTTGCTGGTATTATTGGAGGTTGAAAGCTGCAGTACTCTTCAAACTGTACATGCCTTACTACAGTACATTCAGTATTCCTACATGAACTAACCATATCTGAAACACGTGAAAATAAAGCTGTGGGTCATCCCAGTTTTTTTTATAAATGTTTCATAATATTGATGATGATGATGATGATGATGCCATCATCTTGGCAAACCTAGTGTACAGTCCCAGAGCATGCTTGTGGGAGCATCACGTGTACTGTGCTGTGTCGTCAACGTCTTTGGAATGCAACATTTGTCATGGTTGTCATTCACAGTGGAGATGTCATTTTGGACCATTTCCCACTGGGTTACCCTCTGCTGAATAAAGAGAAATTTCAAACACAAAAAGGTGCAAAAAGCAACTTGGAAGCCATGGAATACCTCCATAGTTTACACCGCACTCCATAAATGTCAGCCAGGACTTAAAGACTTGTCGAAGCATACTTTAAAAACATCCCAGATTTCTTGGCCTTTATTTATCATGCACTTGCTGAAGCCTTTGCAAATCCAAGCAGTTGGATGATTGAGAGATTTCATCTTTCCCCATTTGTTAGACTTCCATCCCAGCTTACAATAAGACACTTGCATTTTGCAATCGCGCCAATAAATCAAGTTTCCTATATTTGTGCATTTCCATGTTTAGTATTAGTATTTAATATTATTATTAAAATAGTATTAAAAAATATATTCTAGACTAGAGAATAGCAGTATAATCTGTCCCTAAATACTTTTTTTTGTGAAGAAATAAAACAACGCACAGGTCTGTTGTCATTCCAGATATATTATTCTTAAAACTCGAGGACACAGTTTGATAAATTACACAGGACAGGATTACATGGGGACCTCGTAAGATTCATGAGAGATGAGAGAGAATCCGTTTCTTTTTTCTATTTCTGGGTCATGAATTTTGAGGCCACAGTGGTAATGAGAGTTTTATTAGTATTTTAGATACCAAATCAGGCTCATGGAGCTTCTCAGCATGAAGACCCATTTGGAGAAGGTGCAAGCTCAGATCCTTCAAAAAGCACAAATGTTCAAAGATAATTGGGTGGATGACATGCAGAAGATTTCCTCAGGAGGGTTTTACCTTTCAATGGACCCCATGTGATCTTTTTAGGGCTAAATATTCCCCACAATCCTACTTTTTAATATTTTGGAAATTGTCAGAATTTTTTTTTTTTTTACAAAATAGAAATAATAAATTGTTATTTTATTCTAGAAAAGTGGATTTTTCTTTTACAGTAAACCTGCATTAAATGACAGGATCACCCTTAGTGTCGATCCCACTGAGAATCAACCCTAAAATCTGCAGATCTACGCAGTTTTTAGCTTGATTCATTTTTAAATTTCTACAGAGTTGATAAGGACTTCTCATTTTGCCTAATATCAACAAGATCTCCCACCTAAACAACAGAATAGACAATACCATCCATAGTGACACGAGTGTTTCGCAGATCACGGTACAGCTTGCAAGTTATTATACATTCACGTACAGTTTGCAGTTGTAAAAACGGCTGCAGTTTTGGTGAATTTAAGCTTCAATACCACTGACATAGGTTTCAGGCAAAAAAAATCCTATTTAGGCGTCATAAAAGACAGTTTAAACAGTAAATAAATGAACGTAAATGCCGGAAGTGAAGTAGTTACAAGGGTATCGTGACCACCATAAGTTACGTGAAAAAAACAAAAGTTATGTAAAAAACGCAAGTTAAGTAAAAAATAGTTAACTACTGTTTTCACATGAACCCTGTTCTCATGAAAGTCAGCTGCTTGTTGGACACATCCACCTCCCTTCCCTGAGTGTGACGTCCGCCATTTAAACTCACCGTGTTGAACATAAATGAGTCATATTTTGCTCCCTGTACAAAACGCCCTATATTGTTGGTTTTGAGAGTCTCCTAATATACATCTATGATTTCTACAGTTATACTGAAAACTTTTAATTTTTTGATGAATAAGGAGGTCGACAGCTGCTTGATAAATAAAGGCCAGTGCCTTCATTCTGTGCCTCATACCCATTAAAGTACTTCTGCCGTTCTTTCCACGGATCCTTCATGGTGTCATTTCCGTTGCATTTACATTTCCTTTTCAAGTGTATTCTGTTCGAACATGAGGTAGAGAGGACTCAATGTACAATTACTAATTAAGTGTGTAAACTCCATTTCTGTCTCCAGTCTAATCTAAAGTATTTGTCATAAACAGTGACTCTGGAATTTGTCTCATTAAATGTTATCCTCAGCGATGCAAAAATATGTATGTTGCATGTCAAAAACTCATAACAAGTCATGTGAACAATTTGAGAGAAAGGTGTAATGTCCAGAAGGAAAACTACTGCAGAGGATTATAAATAACTAATATTTTTTGGTTTAATCAATGATTCTCTCAGCTTCAACAAAAGTTTAGGGTGTTGCCGCAAATGTTTTCTCATCAGTTGATAAAGTATTGTTTGTGGGATTGTTTGTATTTGTGAATATGATAATTTACTGCTTTTTTTTCCACAGCCCCCCCTCCCGCCCCTTTATTTTTCTAAAACACTTTGTCTGTGTTTCAAAATAGAATATGTAAGTGCTGACTGAAATTAAGTGGCAAGTTAATGTACGTTATTAAAATGGATTGATCATGTCTGCTTTATGTACTGAATTATTTAAAAAAAAAAAAGAAAGATAAAAAAGAATTACAGTGCCTGGATATTTATGAATTATCTATAGAAAAAAAAATTAAAATGTGTAGAGCATGTTCATTTTTATACAAGATATTTCTAATAAAAGACTGTTTTGCTAATAAAGTGTGGCTGCTTCTTCTTACTCAGTGTGATGTATTTTAAAAGAAGTGTTTCTGTTGGTTTAATTTCATGTTGGTAAAACAAAACAGAGAAAAAAATGTCACCTTGGACTCCGGGAAACTTTAAAGGGGATTTCTTAGTATTTTCTGACTAAATGATTAATCACCTAATCGTGAAAATGACTGGCAGATTAATCAACAGTGCAAATTGTTATGAAATGCATAATGTACAGGAAACAATAAAGTGAAACCTGTCACAAAATTATGTGACATGACTACGATTTCTTAACACACCGGATGCCGTGCTGGTGGCTCGTAATTTTCACACATTATGTGCCACCGGTTGTGTGGTCATTTCACATCATTTTGTGTTAAAGTGTTCAAAAATGAATGGCCTTGTTGTCATGATGCCTTTCATGGATGGCACATTGAGGTGATGTGAATGCACCTGTACACTGATGGATAATTTATCAACATGATTTAAAGATTGCATGATCACATTCAGATCACATACGACGCCTCTCCATTGGGATGGCCCAGAGCTAAGACTTGCACATCCCATGAAATAATCAGGATTTTCCGTCTCCTCACTTTTACTGCTGAATCATAAAGCTATGTGATTTGCCAGTGGAGAAGCTGTCAGGGCGCTGGGGTGAAAAAAAAATGAATTTCACCATCAGTCAAAAATACTGAGTGGGAAAGCAACACAGGGAAGATCCCAAGGTCACTATTGAGCTGAAGCTCTTTCTGAGCGTGCCCCTGTGTCATTATATTGACAACTATGCAGAAACTATCCGACATGAAAACAAGTCAAAGTCAGCACAGAATGACAATGCCGCCTGTGTACTGAGAGTTTCGGCGGTAATCAGGGAAGCCACGACCTTAACCCGTGGTTTAATGGTGGATCAATATGGTCAGATACACCTGCAGCATCAGCCTTGAACAAATTGAGAAAATATGATGCTATCTACGAAAGCTGACAGAATTATGAGACACTCTAAATGAAAAGTAGAGCTAGTGAAACTATCTTTATAGAGCATTTACTGCTGGGCTGCAATTGCCACCTGGGTGATCACTGATACGGCACTATCATTAGCCTTGTGTTGTCTGAGTGAATCCCATGCCCTGCACAATTAGCAACACAGCAGTATCTACAAAATAGTATAGTCTCTTTCCCCGTGATATATATATAAAGTAGACTTCCCAAGAATGAAATGAACATTTTTCAAGTTCTAATAAAGTCTCTACTCCCTGTTGCAAACCTCCCCAGACGACTGCAAAGCATTTCTGGGTTTTAATAGAAAAACAGGTCTCTCAAACTAAAAGGTGCTCCTGTTTTTGTTCTTTGAAAGCAAAAGTATATTTCATTGCATGCCTTTATATTGTCCAACTAATATGACCACAAGATTAATAAAAAACAACTTTTTTTTTAATCTGCAGTGCATTTGGGTTCACAATTTGTGCCACCTCAGACACACAAGCTTAGTTATCAAACACTCTTTAATATTAACAGCCGTGCAGTTGACCCTTGGCATCTTTTAGGAGGTAATTAATCAGTAAAGCATCCATCCAATTCCAGCTTTTAAAGGCAGTGTCATCTAATTCATTTATTTTCAGTACAAAAAGGAATATGAAAGTGACTCAGAAATAACAGAGGCTTGTAATTTTGTAGAGTAGTATTGGTCCTGTAGAATAATTAGAAATGCATTGCTGTATTTTAATGTATGCAAATGCCTGCAATTCGATCCTACTGCAGCAGGTTGATGCTTAAATCAAGGAAAATCTAGTGATAGTAAGTTCACATCTTGTGTAGCTACTGTGTACTCTAATGACTTAACTGGACTTTGTGAAAACAATATTGAATTCATTCAAATGAACCTTTCACTGTAGACGTTTTGGCTTGTTATAGTGGGAAAAGCTCAGGCTAAAGTTATAAAATTCATGAAGGCTTCACTCAGAATGCAACAGTGAGCATCCATGCATAATACCACAGTTATAGAACATGTTTGCCTAATTGGACTTCAGTCCTAATTAATGTTATAAAACTGCAATCTTCCTGTCAAGATGTGTTCACATGTCTGCAGGAAAATCTGTTTTGCAATACCATGTTTAGTCACTGAGACAAACATCCATAGTATATTGTCATTTTTGTCATGGCTGATGATGAACAGTTACGCATTCTCACTGCAGGACACCAATTAACTTGTCAAGCAGGTACAGAGTCACTGTGACTGCAAGAAGGTCCCCAAAGGACTGATAATGTACGACTACTTTAGACGCCCATAAGATAGATATAACTGTTAGCATGCTGGCTGATAACCGCTCACCATTGGAGAGATACATCTGTGAGCGACTGGTATGAGATAATTTGTGATCATTCATAATAAATTAAACCAATTAGCAGATGCCCACCTTCATCACCTGATGTGTTTTTGAAGGCAAAGTGGGGATTCTTCCATGCAGCTTTGAATCTTTAAACAGGAGAACAGCAGAAAATGGTTCAAAACTAATTTGAAATTGAAAATGATTTTTAATACAGTAACATTACAACTGACTTTATCCCACATTTTATTTTTGTAACAATATGCTCAGTACTTTAAGCATTTTGGAATGACTTTGCAGAACTTTGTTAGAGAGAGGGGTAGGTGTGGGGATAACATACAAGAAAAGTTTCCTCCAGAAGGACTTGAACCCAATTAATGGTACATGTGGACCCATAAGCCACCAGGAAGCCCACAGAGCCAAAAAGGTATTAACAAAGTGCATATGGACAAAAAAGTGACAATGCATATGATGAATTTGGCAAACCACCAGTATCCATCTGCTGCCAAAGACTTTAGTCTCATTGACCTTCCTGGCTTGCTCTTCTGACCAGGATGAGGTAGAAATCTTGGCTACTGATGAAAGCTAATGTCCAGTGTGATTATCAACCTGTTGTTGGTCCTGATTTATACACGAAGTTGAGTAAAAAGTGGCAACTATTGTAGGGTTCAAGTAGAAGTCGCACAGACTGCCTATGCTAAAAGCTTTATCTGGAAGTTGTTTCTCCGGTGATATATTATTTCTCTCTTTGGGCTGAAAAGGTGCCCTGCCTTCTCAAAGGAAAAGCATTTACACTTAAATCATGGCCTTTCTATCCACATTTCCTCAGAGATACATCCCGCACTTATGTTTGACTGAGAGGGTGAAATCAGTTCAGGGCATATTCATTCGCAGATATACATAGAAAATAGCCCAGGAAAAGAATTGTACAAGCATGGGTTAGGGGAAAAGCAAAAGCTTTCCTGAAAAGAACATTGCATGTTAAGTTTCTTTAAAGAATTTAATGCAAGTCTTTAATATTGTTAGAATTAAATGCCAGCCAGTGCTGAATTATTCCTCCACATGCTAACCCGAGCCACCCATTGTCTATGCTACTCACACAGTAAGCAATGAGATTCCGAATTGGATATTTCTTTTCAATTTTTCATGCATAGTTTATCAGCCCAGGATGCACCACACTCCATATCATTTCCTACAAATGACCAAAAAAACGCCACATCTTTTGAACATTTCCCCATTGAAAGTAATAGTACCACGTCTACTTTCCCATTGTGCAAATTAATAAGTACTGTTCATGAGATCATTTGGAGAATACATGCATAAAATAAAAAGGTTTTTCCTCATATGAAATATCACTTTAATATTTCCACTCTGCTGCTCGAACCAGCGAGTGGGTATTTTATTTGGCCCCAGGAGAGAAGCATTAACTGTGGCTGAGGTGTTTTGTTTCTTTCTGAATGTGGTGGAGAGGACAGTGGCCGGATGCTGAGGCGGTGGTGAGTGTAGATTGAATTTACCCCTGCTGGATCGTGGTGCATCATAAAGTACAGTGTGCTGAACGAATGAGGTCAAAAACACCCTTTTTCTCGCTCTTTGTGGTCAAACACTCTATAGTTACCCCCTTTCTTTTCTCTCAAACACTGTGGTTGTCCCAACAGATGTATGCGCTCTCCATTAATCTTAACTCCATGCACATGTGTCTCACTCTATGTGACTGATGCAGCTTCTGTCAACCAATGCTGGCACTAGACAGGAGTTTACTGAGAGTGATGGAGCTGGAAGGCTGCAACGCTCTAATGACAAAAGGAACTAGGCCAGTTGAAACTACCTCTTTTCTCATTACATTAATAATATATAATGTATGCACTGGTGTGAAAATATTAAGCTTCATCTGTTAGGATATGAACTAATATTTTTGATTCTTTTATGTAGCTTTTGCAATGCATTTTTTAATGAAATTCCTCTATCATGCTGCATGGATCCCACCAGTTTTTCCAAACTTCTTAATGAGAAGGAAAACAAAACACAAAAGACTGCAAGGGGGAAATTTCCTGGGTGCAATAAATCACAGCAACAACCTATACTCTGTTTTGTGGGCCATTACAGCTAGCCTGTAGCAGGAATTTCATCTGGACTTCCCTCGACTAGTCACAAAAATGTACAGTAGTAATCCCTATGAAATAATCGCACTCTAGTTTCTGAAGGAATGGCCTGCAGTCTTCAAAGATGACAATTGTCTGATAAGAAAGAAGCGTTACACTGTGAGATACAACAACATAAAACAACAGAGTTTAACCTTCGACACCGGCTGTGAGGGGACAGTAAACTTTAATATAAACCATCGAGGTGCTTCAGCACTGTGGTGCGTGCTGCAAACGTCATGAAATCCATCTATTCATCCCTGCAGGCACAACTACACTACACACAACCGTTTGAAAGGTTATCAATGGCCCAAAGTGCACTTAAAGTGTTTTCAGAACTGAAGATCAGACTGCTACAATGCATCATCCAACCAGGTTTGGAGGAAATAAAACCAAGCTTCTGTGAAACATACTCGAGTTGTAAAAACATTACACCAATTAGTGTGTTTTTCAGGACAGCTGGATGTGTGTAGCAAGCTTTGTGTCGCAGAGGCAGATCAATTCAATTAGTGCTCCTGTTTTCTTTATATTTGCTTTCTAAAAATGAGTTAAAAACGAAGACATTTTGTAACCAATCAGCATGCTGCCACAGTAAAAGAACAGACTGGTCTCCCCTCAAAAAACGGCTATATATCGTTTGTATAGGCTGCAAAATACGACCCATATTTATATTTTGAACCGTCCTCCACCTCCCTCTAGCTGGCTTAGCAGTAATGATTGACGGTGATGCAGAGTTTAAATGGCGGGCAGCAGGGGAGGTGGATGGGTCGAACAACCGTAAAACTTTCACCCAGGAGAACGGGGTACTTCTGGTAGTCATGCCATCCTCATAACTACTTCTCTTACGGCATTTATGTACATTTATATGCTTTTTAAACTGTCTTGTATAACTCCTTTACAGTATGTTCTACAACTGCGGACCACACTTGAACCATGAAACGCTCACATGTGTTGTTATGGGCGATATGGACATTCTGTCGTTTAGGTTGGAGATCTTGTTAGAACGTCTGATGAACATGGACTGTATGTGTCCTTTAGTTTGAGAATTCTACTCCTGTCTGTTAGGGATTTGGAAGGAGTTGCAAAAAATGTCTCATTCCAACGTGAAAGCGCAAAGTGACGTCTTGACATGAAAATCTATTCTTAAACCATACCCTACAAATAAAGTCTGACAACCAGATCTGTTCCTGGCTGACTGTGTCTCCTAGCCCGGCTGGTCTTTGGTTTATACAGGAAAGAGGTCAGCAGTGACTGGTAGCACCAGGCACAACATTTCTATTAACATTTAACCAAAATCAAAATGCTTTAAAAAAAAAAAAATGTCTTAACCAGCAACCACAAGGAACTCATTTTTTGATGATGTTGGTGGACCATGAGTTTCAATAAGCATCTCCTCCTCATGTTGTAAGACCTCGACCGGACTATTATAAATTTGTTGTGGAAGCCAGTAAAAGTAATTTATCTATTCATGGCTATCTAAGATTAAATATGATGATGGTGATATAAAAAAACATAAATTAATTATAATGTTATAGTACCACATTTTTGCATATTACATATTATATTATCTGTTGAATGACCATCCAAGGTCGACTCGTTTTTCTTACATGCTGTATCACTGTCCCTTTCAGCTTTTATTTTATTTAGATTTTTTTATCCTCTGTCTGATCTTTTCTTTTTGCTGATCCTGCACCAGTATCAGCCATAACCACAAAAAAAAAAACATGTTAAAAATAAAATTCTCTAACTAAAATAGTATCTTGCTTTACTGCCAAACTGTGCTTGGGAAAAAGTAAACAAAAGGTCTTCTATGCTGCGAGCCATGAATCGTTTTGCATGACTGGGCCTGGTGACAGGCCGTAAGAATAACTATGTAGAAATTGCCAATCTTCTGGCTGATGGTCTTATATCCTTATGTAGGCCATAAAGAGGCATGAGTATTAAATTGAGACTGTTTCAAACTCCTGTAGTGGCTGTAAGTCCTCTTGTACCCATGCATGCATTTAGATCAGCATCTAATATTAAATATTTAATGGGATTACAACAGGAATGTCAGTGAAACACACTGTACTGAGCCCAAGAGTTGCAGTAAATCATGTCATCTGTACACCTCTCTCTCTCCACAATTCAAATCCCCACAGACACCTGACAGAGTGTGTGATAGATCAGCAGCCTCCAACTCCAAAAGTGCCATGCTACAGTGCAGACCCAGAGTCATTACGGACGGCTGTCCGCAGTGTTTAAATCATGTAACTAAGCCATTAAGACAGTGGCTGAAGTCTGAAGGGATTTCTTTTTAAATTAAAAGCAGCAGTACACGAAACAAAACGTCAACACGCTTCACAAAAATGAGCTACTCAGGCAGTTGGTCTGAAACAAAAAGCATTAACAGTCTATGCATGTTCCAAGTGCTTCCCCCCCCAGGAAGGAGTGCTTGTTCAATTTGTTTGAACACGAGCATCAGCCTGCGTCCTTATAAATGTTTAAAGGCCTTGTGTATCTTAAGATGTCATGTGATATTTTAGCATACATTATGTGTGTGCAGCAACTTCATTGTGATGATTCCCAACAAGTTGAAGAGTTTATGGACATGCTCCATCACACAATCAGATGGAAAAAGTCTCCACACTGGAATCTGATAATTGAAATTCAAATGAGCACATATCTACTGCAAACATGTAAATCACCCGGGAAGAAACTCATTATGCATAATAGCAGCCTTTTCCTGGACCTCAAATAATCTTAACAAACTGCATGACAGCATAATGGAACCCTATTGAGGAAAGATAAATATTCCATCAGCAAGACTCCCTCTTTAAAAATGCAGAGACAAACACAGCACACAAGTTTGTGCAACCAACAAACAAAAAGCTCCTCACCTGTCTTCCAAGGTTGAAATTATATCCGCAGTGGACGTGATGATAATAAGATATTGGGGTAATACGTGAATACAATTATCATTTCATGTTGAAAGATTCCCATGAACTGAACCTTCTGAAATTAATTCCGCAACAAGTACAAGCAACTATAATTTAAAACAACATTTCACTTCTGGTATACACGTAGTATCAAAGTACAGTTACTCAAGATTTAAGGGACTTTTCTTTTACTTGAGCATTTAAATGTTAATGCTGCTTTATACACTCCAAACTCTACATCTAAGAGGCAAATATTGTACGACTTAAAGTGCATTTATTTTTATCTCAGACTGGTCTCCCCTAAAAACAACAATAAAGGATATTTGAACAGGCAGCAAAATAGGACTCATAATTACGTTTTAGACTGTCACCAAGTATGTATGATAACATGTGCGCTATTTTTAGAACGATCCGCTCTGTACCACGAAATGCTCATATGTTGTTTTTTATATAGCAAACATGTCATCGGTTCATAAAATATGATGAATTGTTCTTCTCAACAGTATATGAAACAATATAAAAGCAATGTCACCTTAACCAAATACCAAATTAATAGTTCACTTTTACTTTAATGCATCAGTAATGATGCATATAATAAAGTAATGGTATATATTATAACACTGATAGAGTCAATTTTGCTGCATAATGAGTCCTTTAACTTTTAAGTCCATTGCCAAAAATACTTTTGTATTTTCACTTGAATGAACTTTTACATGCAGAACCTTTACTTGTAATGGAGGATGTTTGTATTGTAGCATTAATACTTTTACTTAAGTAAAAGTTCTGAATACCTTCTCCTTTACAGACATCAGCCTCCTTCCACCTCAGAGGGATTTCTACGTAACAGTACAAGGGACAGAATCATGTGTACATTACCATCACTCCCTGCACAATAATAACAGCACGCCCAAACTGACAGGATGACTTAATGGACCAGATCACAGGATGAGACCCCTCATTTATCTCCAAGTATGCACTTGAGTGTGTGCATGTGTGTGTGTCTTCCTGCACTTCCTACATAGTGAGGACTGTCACATGTTTTTAACCAACCAAATGAGGAAATTTTGGAGAGTGAAAGGTCTTTTTGAAGGTCAAGACTGTTAAAGTTAAGTGTAAGGGGCTGAGAAATGTATTATGTCAACTAGTGTCCTCATAAACATAGAAATACAATGATGCATGTGTGTGTGTTTGTGTGTGTGTACTTAATGTGCATTTGTGTGCATGGCAGGTGGATGGAAATCCAGGTTATAGTCACACTGTCTGTGTTTGTAGATTTGCAGTCGTCTGTCGTCTGTGAAGAGATGTCAATCAAATGTGTACATGCCCTGACAGGAATTTAGTAATATCTTTGCTGCTATTTTTAACCAGTCTCCACAGCTGTTTGTGCTGTCTTTTCCTGTCCTGACTCGCTGTCTGGTTCGCACATCATCATCTAACTGGAACATCCACACCGACTTACAATATTTAAGGTTGAACCGACAACTCATCAGCATGCATCACATGCACACGGATGTCATAGTCGGCCTTTACTCAAATTACAAATGTGGCTATTGTGTTTTGTGTGCATGTGTATATGGTTGCTGCTACCCTGGTGACACTATTACAGCTCATGATTTAGTGCTGTCAGGACTCGATGCCATTACTCTTCTCATACACACCAGATTCCCTGCTCGTTCCCCTGCTTCACCTGCCCCACAGTAGGTATTTACGTGTTCAGTTAGCTGTGCTACTGAAAGGGCCGGCCCATATGTCTCCCTGAACTCTCTGAATAATTTAGCCCAACAGCCATTCCTATAAAAACCCCATCTATATTAATGAGCAGCCTCCAACCATTTGGATCACTGCGTGGAGGTTGTGGTGCCTCCATCATGCTTGAGGTGTTGTAGAAAGCCCACCTTCGCCCAGACAATCTCGGGCGGTGAATGCGAAGAGGTAGATACAGTGTGAAAAACAGGTCTGTTGGAATCTAAAATCACACCTTCTCCCATTCATCAACAAGCTTTTTGCTTTCACTCGATGTCCCAGACACACAGATCCTCCTCCACATAATTGAAGCCATTGTGAGGCAGCCATTTTATATCCTTCATCAAAAAAGGTTTGGTTCCATCTGGTTTTTGAACAGCATGAATGAAGGTTCACCCATGTGGAAATTACGTTTACTGACATGGCTGGGTGGCGTTTTGACGAGAAATGAAATAACATGTGTTGCACCCGCCCAAGGTAAAAAGAACAGAAATGGGAAGTGTGTAGGGCTGAGCGACATGCCCAAAATCTTCTTTCTCAAGGTCGGGAAATTACAGGGAATGTGAAATTAAAGAGGAGTAAGAAATTTTCACTGACAAAATACAGAATAATAAGATTGAGACGATAGTTTAACTACAGTCAGGTACCATGAGCAGAATTCTTTAGTGTAACAATATCTCGATATATGATTTAATCACAATATGATTCCACTGAAAATTATCAATTATCACAATGAACTACTGCCCAGCCCTAAAATTGCCCGGAATGAGGCTGAGGGTTAAGTTTTTATTTTGTGAATTATCTGTGCTGCATGCAAATAAACTGTATTCTATAATTTAAACATTCAATCTTCTTCTGAGAGTATTTGGCACATTGGATTCTCATTCACTTTCATTCACTGGAAGTATTTCCTGAGCAGAGGGACCCAATTTATTTTAAACGGCTTCTTCAGGAATCACAACTTTTGAACTGTTGGGGTCATGAAACCTTGGGCGAAATCAGTTTAAACCACTTTTAATTGTTAAAACAACAGAGGCACGTGCTTTAGGGATGTGTAAAAGAAAGGTTATTTTTATCAAAAAACAAACAGAGTCCCTGAAACTGAAAGCATTTATTGGCATATGCCTTCTGTTGATTCTCCAATGAGTGCACTGCTTCCTCAGCATGTTGTTTCACAGCAGACCCCAGTGTACTTAGGTGTTAATTAGGATTCAAAATAGATAAAACGTTCATCTGAGATTTCCCCCTGTGAAACATTCATAAGTTGTCAAACATTTTAAGTCGAAACAGCCTCTCTGCCTGCTGGACTGTTTGGTCATGGTCCAGTGGCGGGAAGTTAACTGTACTCAGGGATCAATTTACTTTTCATCAGCACTCAGTTTGAATCATTAATGAGAGTTTGGATATCTCCTCTGTTTTGTCCACAGAGCTGAAATGAGCTGGAATTCATTTGTGCAACTAATATGCACGTCCAAAACCATCAATCCTGCGACAGCAGAGGAGTAGCACTAATTCTGATATCTATAAATATCAGGGCTGTTTTGTTCAAGTACATTCAGATCCAAGTAATTACTTTGGGAAAGTGGATGATATTTTTCATGAAGTGAGACACTGGTGTGGAATTAACTTCCTCTCTCATCTGTCTAATGGAATAACCTCGCTGCCTCAATTTGTCACTTTCCCTGCTTCTAACTTTTGATCTGGAGAAACAAAACAGGTCGCTTCATACTTGTATACAGTAATTAGAAGGAGATGAAAGCATTTTTGTTTCTCATCATTTCTCATTTGCTCTAAGAAGTTTGGGTCTTGACTTTTAGAGTTTACAGAAACAAAGAGAATATTTAAACAATGTAAGCACTCGTGCACTATTAAATCAATTTCATTATTGGCTGTGAAGTTCTGCTGAAGGTTCATCAGATTACCCCTGCTGATGCTTTCATAATGTGTCAGCTCAAACAATGCTTTGGTATGAAGTCATTGTAGGGGGAAATCAGCTATTGATCACCACCAGTTGGTGAATTGCCTTGAAATGAAGATTAGAGAGTAGTACTCTGCAGAATTACTGCCCTACCCCTTCAATCTCTCTCTCCTCCTCTCTCTCTTGTTCCAATAAACATCCAATAACACCATGCCATTCCTCAGCAGAGCATCTGCTGCCACGGCTGGCCATTTGTCTTTATGGTTAGTAATTCACTTACGAAAAGGCGAGCAGAGTATGGCCCAAACTTTCATCAGCAGAAGTGTGTTTTTTCATCTGAGAGTAAATGAAATGAACATGGTAAATGAATAAGCCCAGGAATAAAAATGGAACAAAAAGAAAAATGAAAAACTCCTTATGGCCAAACACAGAAAAAATAATTTCTCCTGGAGTGCTGCTGTATGCCACAATAATGGGTTTGTGTATGGAGCAGTTATTCACTGTCAGCACGCAACAGCTTGCATGTAAGTTGCGTGGCCACCATCCAGTGAAACAGTTTGCGTCCCTGTCTGCCACCTGTCCTGTCTGTGCTATGCTGACATGTCTATTAGAAGAATATGAGCTTGCCCTGGAGATTATTCCTCAATGCATTTTGGCATCTGCAGTCGGAGTAAAAGTGCTGTAATCACCATGCTGTGTCAACAAAGAGAGAGCAGTGACTGGCTTTTCTTCTGCTGACAAAACCTACCATGACAAGAATCTCCTCTGCTGGGGCGGCAGTATTAATCTATTCCCTGAACTCACATTGTGCCTAAATGCCCTGTGGGCCCTTTGTTGCTTTACAACAATACAAATGTTCAAAAAGAAAAACTTGGGGAGGATGATGGTCAAAGATTTTATCAGGTCTACGCAACGGTGCAAAATGTTGCACTAAGCATTACAATTAGCAACACCGCTCCAGCAAAGATCATTTCCCCCAGAAAAAGTTCTGTAGTTATCTTAAATAAAGTATTTAGGCAAGGTAATACTACATTATTGTTTATTTATATGCAACGTTTTTCACTCAGAAGATTGAATTTCAGGGGTGAAACATGCACAGGTCTGTATACACAAGCCTTTGCAGCTACCAGGTGCACTGTAAAAGAGGTTATTTTCTGTGGAGAATGTATTTTCAATTTATCTTTAATAGATTTTGCTACTGCAAATCATTCAGTCATGACTTTTTTGTACGGTGCTTCATTAAAGGTACACCTCTGAAAAGAAAAGTAATGAGGCAATCTTCACTTTCAATAAAAGGAAGTCATTTCATTTCCTATACCATCCAGAATGCAAAGCCAGATGCAATTATGAAACGGCAAAGACTAAAAGAGAAGTAATATGACACAAATCGCTCACTTGCACTGTGTCAAGAGCAAGTTAAACCTTCGCTCGCTAAAGTAAAGCAGTTCTTCTGCATAAATAGGGGAATCAAATCGGGTATCAAAAAATAACTAGAAAGTCTGTTGGTTTGAAACTTAACGTGCAGAGTAGTTTGTATTGAAGTGGCAAGATATAGAAATATTAAGAGAAAATGCCAAAAGCTGCAATCCCTCCAATACAAAGTCAGTCAATCCTTTAAATCCCCAAATGTACTGCTGAAATAAACATGCTCACAGCCTGGTACAACTCATTTTCCTGACAACTATTTGGGTGGTGAGATTTATATACTCACCCATTTAAATTTGATCAAGGCTTCATGTAACAGGTGGGTGCTTTCGCTGCTGTGTAGCCTCTGCATTCATCCCCCCTCAGCTCACCTACGCTCCACGTGTTTGCTCATTTTTGGATTAGCAGGGAGTTTGGAGGAGTCCGGCTTGCCAAGATGGCATTGCCACCTACTTCAAGCTTAATTTTGGCTCTTTAGAAACCTATGGGTAACGTGACATCCCTATTTGATTACTGGGTTTGTGTTTTCAAATGTGTTCTTCAAATTAGGTCCTGTTTAATGACAAAGACACGTACAGTATGTGATCAAACCCCTATTTTTAGTGTATGTATTAGAGATATTTGAAAATAGTAACCTTCTCCACAGGCTTTATCAGCAGGAGGGAGGAAGTGACAATATTCTGATGCTTCTCAGCATGACACAATCTGCCAATGAGTAATGTGTGGTAACTCTCGATATTGAAATTGCATGCAGCGACGAAAGCAAACCATGAGGAATAGATGTGATTCGATCTTCTAATTTCATGCTGATAAGCTGCAACCTAATCCTTTTAAACAGTTATTAAATGCAGGAGAAAATTATTTCTCATGGCGACACGACCTTAAACACGTACAGGAAATGAGAGATTTTAGGGTCTGTTGATAAAAGAGCAAAAAATTATTTGAATCTGCGATGAAGTTTGGTCACAATCCTTTACATATTTATTCCTCACTTTTTTATATGACTTTTACATCTTGATGCAAAGTTTTAATTAATCATGCACTTCAATCTCCAAAATGTACATATTGGAGCAGTTACATGTGTGCACACTGTTGGAGCTGTAGGGGAGCTGAAGGCACCCGGGACCACACAGAAATGTCACATCCTTTGAATTATCATGGCAAAACCATGACAGGTCTTTCATTAGAAATCAGTCTACAGACTATTATAGGCAACCTACAAAGTCTGTTAACCCATTGGCTACACAAGGCGATTATGAAAATTGCTTCACATTAAACCTTACAGCCTCTATCGGAATAATTAATTGTTCAGTGGAAAACTGATGAAGTATATATTTACATTTCAGTTTCCTGTATTACATCTAATGTACCATACGATGTATCTTTTGCAGTAAAAGCTAGTAATATCCACTCAGGAGCTACTCTGAAACCCTTCAGTTCATGATAATAGTGGGCTGAAACACCAATAAATCACACAGTTTAAATACTTTGTGTGAAAATTAAAAAAAAACGAGTGAGAATTGATGTAAGACTTCAGAGGCTCATTGTTACCTGCTCGTAGACAACATGTTGATTAGCAGTGAGATATTTATAAAGATAAAAGAAAGTGAGAGATAAAAAAGGTGGGTCTAAGTCTTATTCCAGAAGGCCTCGTGTCTGTTCTCAGAAGAAAAAAAAAAATCATATTTATTGTTGTTGGGGAAGGATATACGGGGGATCAGGAAGCTTTGGACTCCATTGTGAAGCTGGTGGTGGATTAGATTGTGTTTGCAAAGCCTGTCTTGGCCCTGAACTCCAGTAAAGATGAGAAGATGAAATGTCTCACCACATGTTACAAAATCAAATACAACCCACAATGGAACACAAGAGGACTCCCACCTGGGGTTTAAGACAGCACAGCATGAAATAAAGACACACATGCAACCGAAGGCTAAGCACACAAAAGCAAAAAGACATTACTGCGTTACATGGTTTATTTTTTATATTTTACAAGCATTGGGTTGCCTCTGAATTTTAGAAACTAGACCACTGGAAAGAAGCACAAATGACAAATAATATAAGTGTCTCCCACATCCAACATAATATTATTTGACATCCTCCTTTTATTCATGATGATAGGGCAAGCTCTCCTTTTTTCATCAAGCAGTATATAAGACGGGCACAGTGAATTGAATTTCCTGTTTCTATTTTCATATATGTGGCTACATATTTTTTTTGTCCTCACAGATGCAGTGCATTAGGCTTGTTTGAAGCCAGGGCTTCTTTTATAGTGAATA
>CAFUXE010000164.1:299243-364486 GCA_903364295.1 Serranus cabrilla | reverse complement strand
GCATCTCTTGGTCCCCTTTAGGCTTGGGCAGTCTTACTTTCTTAGTATTTACTTTGATAAAGGTGAGCCAGCTACCACACACCAACATGTTTTGGGGAGATTTTTTGTAATTTTCTTTTGGTGGACAGATTACCAGATGGCAAACAGGAAGTGCACACAAACAAAATTATCATCACAAACCATAAACCCTCTGTGAAATGTCAGAAAGGTATGACAGTATGAAAGATAAGATAAGACTAGTCCTCTCATGGCATCATCTTGCACGACGTCTTAACACTGAATTCTGTGCTGGTGGCCCTTAATGTGTGAAAGGTAGGTGAAACAGCTAAGAGTTATAAAAATAGCACACACGTCATTATACATAAACAGACATATCATGGTGGTGAAAAAGGCTGCAGTTTTGGTGAATTTACGCTTCAAAACCACCGATCTCGGTTTAGGGCAAAAAAAAATCCTGGTAAAGCGTTATAAAAGACAGTTTAAAAAGTAGATAAATATACCAAATAAAACAGAAGTGAAGCCACTTAAGTTCCTCGCTCTCCTGGGTGAAAGTTCGCCATTTGTTCAACCCATCCGGCTTCCCTTCCTCTCACCATAACTGCAACTTCTGAATGACTGAACTCTGTGTGCTCCTCAGCATTTATTCTGAGCATTACTATGCTCTGACAGGCAGCTCTCTCTCTGTCCATCCCTGAAGAGGCAGTATTATTTGCTTCGATACTGTACACTGAAAAAGCAAAACATTCCCACACTTTTACACTAAAAATATTTACCATTAACCTGTTCTTTCACACATATTTACAATCTCATACTGCCCATCGCTGCAGCACCACGATTCACCCTCCGTCTGAGACTCTCCACTTTAGCACCTGTCTGTCTGAACATTTTAAAATCCAATGTCAGATTCTGAAAAGTATAACAATCTTACTGGCAAGGCGGGCAGAGACTTTACTGACCTCAAGTGACCAATAGCTTGTATGAATTATTTTGTAAATTCAAGTCTGGGAAAAGGCTTTTCAGTACAATTATTTTCCCAAGCTTTTCCAATGCTGAGATGAAATCTAAATGTGACTTAGATTTTTTATATGTAGAAACTCAAACATCTTTTTTTTTGCTTTGCCTACCAAATTCTATACTTCTATATAAGAGCTGACGATCATAACATTCGACAGCAGCGCTCTGATTTCTCAACAGAAATGGTGATAAGAAACACAGAGTTATGCAGCTAATTATGCAGTTATTTCCTACATGAGTTGAGACCCTGCTAAGCAGCTTCCTATAGCAGGCAGCTTTTTAATTGTGGCTGACTCAGTGCTCTGTGTGTAGCTGCACTGTAGGAATCAACCGACAGGTTCATTCAAGCTCAGCAACTTATCCTTCTTTGCATTTCTTTAAAGTAAGCCCTTTAACAGGTTAGCATTAAAAGGAGCATCAAAATACATACAGTCAATAATCTTCAATGTATTTAGTTGTCAGGGAATATTTCTGTCTAACATCAAGGTTATAACCCAGGTTTGCATTTAAGGCTGTATGATGAGGTTATTACTACTATGAGGTGTGAGGATCAAAACTCGTCATGGTTCCAACAGCCAATTAATCGTGAATAGGAAGATGATTGAAATGCTGACAGACGAGTTATCTCACAAAGACTTCAATTTATGTTATAAAATGCCCAAAACATAAAAATCTGAAATTTAAGACAGACTGACACATTTGCCCTACAGACTGTAGAGCCTTCTAAATTATTTAGAAGTGTTGCTTTATTACATGAATCAAACCAAACCTGAGTTTTTCTGTTCATACTGTGTTTGATGTTTTAGTAAGTGGTTTACTGAGCAGGGCTCATTCAAGATGCTAAAGATGCAAATTTTAGTTAATGCAGTTAATGGTCTGACTCACAGGACATAGACTGTTGGTATAGCCTGTCATTAGCTGCCTCATTCAGACAGAACACTCCTCTCTGTCTGATACCGCCGCCATCCATTTGGCACAAGATTTTTTGCTGCATCTTCTAGACTTTTCTGTCATTTTAAAGGACAGGGTGATAAAAACTCCAACATATCTTTTATTACATCGATCATCAACTGGTGGCCTGAGGGCCACATACAGCCCACCAAAGCTTCCAGCCAGGCCTTAGAATAATAGAAAATGTGAGGAGGAAATAAATGTGTTCTGGTATTGAGCATATTTACAGAAAAAATATTTCCATAATCACAGTTTTTAACCATCACTCCTCAATGGACTGAACAGTGACAGCATTTTCCAGTTAAGTATCTAGTTATCATCATGGATTTTCCATGTTTTTAGGGGTCTGTTGACACTGATTTAGGCACAAAAAAAAAAACAGCATGAATTTAGTAAGAAAGTGAATATATCAAACAATGATTAGCTAACATGTTTCTTTATTTGAACGTCTGGCACCCACAATGTCTGCTTAGAAATAATCTGGACTGATCTAGTTGATGATTACTTCATCAGCTCGCATACGCAAATGTGATTTAGCTGCCACTTCAACTGTTTCAACAGTGTGGAGCTCCAGCGCTTGGAATGACTATTTATGAATCCACTGAGTCTTCCAATGCAAAAGCTGAGGCCAGCGAAGAAACAAGATGCACATGAAGACAAGATGACACTATAGCTAATTAATATGCACATGCCATAAACTGGAACGGGGTGTGAATTGCTTAAAGTTATGGTAGATCGCCCTCGGTTTTCTCGTGTGACAATGACAGATTTCAAATTTTTCTGCCATCGCTACAAAAATTTGAATGACAGAAAATATTCTGTTAACGAGACCTCTGTCTTGGGCTTAGCAACGCCCAATATAACTGTAATTGGTTTAAAGAAATAACAACAAGCAGGAGTTGTTTTTCTCTTATGCCAGAATGATAATTGGTGCAGTCAGACCATTCTCCAGCACCGGCACAATGCTGAGGAGAGAGGTCAGGCTGTGTGAGACAATGCAGTTATACTCGAAATAAGTGTGTAGAGAAAGTTGATGGTGTGTCTGCTCTTGCCATCAGCAGTCTACAGTCTGCTTTTATTTCCTCAAATTAGCTAGACATTGGAGGTCACTTTACTTTCCAGCAGCTCCAGCCAATAAAGCAAAGTCTATTGCAAAGAAAGTAGTTATTGGCTGCTTAAATGTTAATATAATTCACCAGTTGATACAGATTATGTAAGATTCAGCTGTACAGATTTTTTCCTGTGGTTTCTGACTGAGCCTACACCATGGATTGATAAATAAAAACAAAATAAATCTCCAGCCTCAGAGAGATCAAGAGAGCAAGGGCTTTCAATTCAGAAAATGTGAGTCATGGCTGAATTGTCTGGATGCATTGTATTGTGCGCTAGATTCAATTGTGGGTAGATAAATTGGCATCCCTTTCCATTATACAATGTCTTGTCTCCATGTAGGGATGTTTATTCTGGTTTCGCAATCTAGGATATTTTACTTATTTTTTATCTAATTTTCAACTTCCCCTGCTTGAAAAATATCAATATGGCATCATCAACAATAATCAGAAAACCCTCTAAAAAACCAAATGGATCAATCAATCCAAATTACTTTAACAACAGCTCTTTTCTTTTAATGTCCGGGTGGATTGTTTTCTTACAACAAACAAATGTGGTTTTACAAATGTAGTGTATATGTTTACGGGTAGGATCAGACACGCTCGGTAAGATAAAAAGAGCTTAGTCAACTAATGAAATCATCTGCTCTGGAACAACAGGATTAGCTATGTTGATGTGCTGACATCTCAAGTCAGAATGACTCTATAAATTGCATTGTCAAAACAGATTATTAAACTCACGGTTTGGAATAAATAATACCATGACATTTTAGAAACAACTTTGTAATAAAAACATATTCCGAACATGAATAAAATACAGTTCTTCTTGGGGAATGTTGGGAGCTACATGGTTTGCTGGTATGAATGTATGAGTCTTTATTCTGTTTTAACAGTTCAAAAGTGTGTGTAGGTGTGTAAGGTAGTGTGTGTTTTTCTGAAGCACCACCCACATCTCTGTTCAAGGATCCGAGAAGTCCTGGTGTTTGTGTTTAACTCCCTGACCAATTGGAGCTTTGCAGGTGGGGAAGAATGAGAGATGGTCTTGAAAGAAATTGGCTGGCTAGCTACAGATGGACATGTATCAATATTTTCTACACAACAAGAAAACCTACACCCATATCCAGCAGCAATCGACTAAAATGAGACGCTGAATGAATGAAAAGCAGTGTCATGGCGATTTGGTCTGATTTTCAAACTATCAGGGCACAACATTATGAGGCTTTTCTGAGAAAAGTGGATTTTTATAGGCCAAGCGGAGGAGACATTTTTACATCTTGCCCAACTGGACAACCTTAAAGTCAGAAACTGATATAACGGACAGTGGAAGCAAGCAGCACCCGTCACATTAAGCTGACTTTCAACTGCCAACACCGTGGTGCCACTCGGCTCGGCAGCTACGTGTTGGATGCCTGACGGGGTGCAGCTCGCCTGCATCACGCTGCCATACTGCTGTTAACTGAGCCGTCATTTGAAAAGCCAGTCAAGCCCGCCGCTACTTGGATTTTGATGCTTGTCTATTCATGGTGTTATGGTACAAGGTGCAAAAAGGTGCAAAAAGGACAAAGAAAAACAACACATTTCAGCATGATTCCTCATCTAATATATCAAGTAAAACCAACATTGTACTCAATAAATGAGATCCATTTTTCTACTGTACGTTTTTTTAATTCAAAATGGGGAGCTCAATATCATCAAGTAATTATATTTTTCATAAAAACCTCTCCTTAATATGTCTATTTATTATTGAAATTTACAGTGGATTCCTGTTCATACTGACAATGACAATGAACTTACAAAACATTTTTAATAGGTTAAAAATGGAAAAGGTTCAGGATCAGCCTGACTATGTTTACTGTACAGTTTTTGAGAAATTTTAAATCAGTTCAAATGACATAATAACACATTGAATATTTCTTAATATTTGAACTTTTACTTTTTAAAAAAAAAATCCTTAACAGGTTATATGACATTTTCAAAGGGTTGCTGTTCAATCTGACCTTGACTATTTCCATGTCAAAAGTATTACATTCAATCTAAATTAACATGAAAATTATTTGTAGAGGTTTTAATGTTCTATATAGCCACCTTAAATATAAAATCACTTCCATGTTGGCACTGGATGCTTTCTGCATTGGAAAGTGAAAGGTAAAATGAAGCACCTCAGAAAGTTAATGTCGAGCGTTGGCTCTTAGAAAACAAACAGAGATGGCAAAGTTATTACAGTTCACAGGTTCAGTTTCTCTCCCAGGGCTGTGAAGCTCATCTGGTATTTTTACACTTCATGTAGACAGTGAACGAACCTGTGAAATGCTGCTATTAGGTTTCTTCCTTCTCCAACAGAAATCTAATACAGTTGGCAAGGAATAAGTAAAAAGAAAGGCTAATTCCCAAGCTTGGCAAACTACAGAAATATGGGTTCCAACTGCTCAACTGACAGCCATTGAGCTACAGAACAGTCAGAATACTATAAGTTACCCTCCGGTAAAACACTGCAAAGGTTGATTTGGGTTGATTTTGTTGCCAGAGATACCGATGAGAAGATGAAATATGAAACAAGAAGTCCAGTTTGGATGCAAATCATGCAGAAAGAATAATTTTGTTTTCCTTTGAGGCAGGATTGCACAACTGGTTTAGGTAATAGATGGGCATACACATTTCTAATAACTCTAGAAAACCAAGGCAGACAAAATAAGATCCAAGCTGCACTCATTTAAATTTTTTTGTTTCTTTTCAATCTCATTGTTTTACTTGCTTTATCTTAATCAATGTTTAAACCACCTAAATCATTAATCCTAATTTTCATCCATTTCCGTTTTCGCATGGGAAAACTGATCAAACATAGTGTGTTTGTACCACTGTAACAACACTTCATGAGTCAGTATTGTAGTTTTTAAGGATTCCCCTTAGTTACGCATTCGTAGCACAAAAGCCCACTGAGAAAGAGAAGGTGAGGAAACTCACTAACCATCATCTTTATTGATCCCTCACTCAATATTTGTCAGTGTTGGTTTACTGGAAGATTGAGCCAAAACAGTTTCACTAATTGTTGAGGAGACCCTGAGGGACTCATGAGGTCAGCACAGCAAACCCTGAGACAATAAACGCTAAAAACATAATGAAGTGGAGGACAGACACTGTCTCAGATTACTAATCGGTAACTGGAGAGGAAAGTCGAATCATTCAAAATCACTTTCATTTTAGGTTATCCAGATGGAAAATATATATAACTTTTTCAACAAGACCTCCAACCTAAACAGCAGAATAGACCGTTTGTCAGCCACTGTTATGGATGGAGTTTTGTTTTGGTTTGTTGTGTGTTTTTTCTCTTTTCTTTGTCTCCTTTTAGGGACCGCCCCCTGCTCCACCTCCCAGGTTGTGGTCTGGCACACCTGTCACCAGTTACTGATTAGGAATTGCGAAGGTTAAATAGAGTAAAGGCCCAAGCAGACGGCGCTGTCGTGCAGGATATGAAAGTGATGTATGGAGGGGACTCCAGTCTGTGTTTTGTCTATTTAGTTTATATTACTGGGAATTTAAACGGGGTTAATTTAGTATACATTTAGTTTTGTCACTTTCTGCTAAGAAAGTCGTTTTGAGTTTTTCGTTTGTATATCATTATTTATTGTATTAATAAATAGATGTTTATACTGTGTTTTCCTGGTTTTTCCTTTTTACCTTGGGTGTAATACCATCAATGGTTACTCCCTATCTCTATACTACTTGGGCCATAATAACCACCCATTGCAACACACGTGAGCGTTTGTCAAAATGACCCACATGAGTCTTTCATGGCTCGCCTAGAGCGATCATTCTAGAAACTGCACATACGTCATTATACATACACGTACAGTAGGGGCTGTAAAGAAGGCTGCAGTTTCTGTGAATTTAGGCTACAAAACCACTGACTTAGGTCTAAGCAAAAAACTAACTGGTTAGGTGTTACAAAAGACAGTTGAAACAGTAAATAAATGTACGTATATGCTGGAAGTGAAAAGTAGCTAACAAAAAAATAGTTTGTTTTCACACCCCGTTCTCTTTGGTGAAAGTCTGCCGGTTGTTCAACCCATCCACCTCCACTCCCTCCATCAGAATCAATCATTACAACTATGAGTCATATTTTTCTGGAGCGGAGACCAGTCTCGTATTTTTAAAGTGTAACTAACTGGACTATTTTGTCGTGATTATATTGCCTATATCATTGTTAACATAAACTACATTTATCTAGAAAGCACAAATATGAGTCAGCATCAAGTTCCAGCACAACTAACTGAAGCGGCTGATTCTGCCAAAACTAGGTCTGCATTCAAACACATCACCGCAGGATGAGAGGTAAATGGGCTGAAGTCGAAGCATCCACTCTAAGTGACAGGGAGGGCACAAAACACGCTCCCCTGGTGCCTCTGAAGTGCTCTCACTGACTGGCAGCAGCATATCATTTCTGTCAATTTATTCTGAAGGATGTATTCATCTGACCCTCAGATGGGGGCATTTGTCTACCGGTCAGTGGAGAGCAATCAGAATTCATTTGACCTCCACTCCAAAAAATCCAGTGTGCCATCTATTAAATGAGGAGAGAACTTGGTTTTGAACTTGTCTGTGAATCGCTGAGTCATAATTACTCTTCTGTTCAATCCTGTCACAATCAATTCATGAACTCATTTACTGTCTTTGAGAAAAGTTAAACAGTAGAGAAGTAAAACATTAGATTGTGGATCACATTTTCTAAGGCATTTACTTACTTTCAGGGTGTGGTTGCTTATGGCTACTAAACTCAGCTTATACCCCTGAAAAACAGGCATTTATTACGAAGATCTTTGGTGTTAAACATTCGTGATGCACTACAACTTTTCTGAAATGACGGGTTGTAACGTTACACAAAATCAGATGTTCTGTATCTTATTTTTTTTTAGCCAAGAACCCCTTAAAAGTTAGACATTATACCAGTTTATACCATTTTTCAACTGCATATTATGTCCTCAAATGAAAACTTTATCTTATTCAATAAATGACTGGCAAATTTCTCGTTCCGTTCGCCACATTTCAAGCATTTTTATTGCAGAAAATGGGACCGTAGGGATTGCACTGACCACCGCTGTCATAATACCTGTCATAAAAAAATACATCCACCTGAAGAACTGAACTGTTTAACAGTCTATTTATTCCAACTTAACTGAATGCAAATGTGTGGAATAATGAACAGGTATTTTAAACATCTACAACTTGTACAATAGTGCCATACAGCCCCATCAACAACTGGGGAATTTCAAAGTAAATGACTATAAAAATGAAATAGAAAAAACAGGCAGAAAAACATCTCAACTCATCGCAATCTAGTCGGCTAAAAAGCAATTGATTTTTTATCATAGTACAAAAAAACATTTAGATACAATAATATAATATTGTCACTGCCTGTAAGACAATGCTTTTCTTTGTTATTTTTTTAACAACTGCCCTATTAGATTGCTCAATTGATAAATTAATTGAAACCAAAACTATCAATGAGCGCACAATTACAAACTAGAAAAGCACTGAGAGAGTGCAGACCTCCGCCAAGGCAATAGGGTCAGTTACACAGTGCAGTACTTTTTGAGTTATTTTGTACAAAAACAGAGGTAATAGTAGAGAACACAACTTAAAATCAACAAAACAGATTGTTTGACCTCCAGAATTATGCATAGAAGTTTTTTCTGCCCTGACCCCCTTAACATCATAACGACATCTGTACCTTTTTGGTTTAGTTTATGGTTTACAGCGACTACTTTGTTAAGGTAAGGGGAGTTTCATCCCCACGGTTACAGTGAAGATGAGATGGTAAGGGTAAGGAAACGATCATGAATGTCTTCGAAAGTCAATTGTAAATGAGAAACCCAGCTGTGTCCCATGCTGATCCCAGATGGTTTCTGACCCGAACCGCCTCCCTCTGTTCAGGGCTTTGTCACTTGAGCTTAAGCATATGTTGCTTTGAGGCACTTACTGAAACAACCCATTCTTCTTAGGACTACAGTCTGTGGCCTGGGTTGAGAAACTGTGAATCTATCATGTTTATAAGTAACACTTTGTTAAGCCTGAAGGTGACTGTTTTTAGAACCCCTGCTGTTTGTTGACTTGAAAGCGTTGATATTAGGTGTGAAATACTGTTTCACAGATTCCTGGAAAACTTTATATTATATTAGACTCTCCTGTTGCCAAGATATTGAAGATCACAATTCACCCACTCAACTTATCCAGTTTACTTTGATACTCTTCATGGTCCAGTTTTAGAGGCATCTCACGATGGGTGGGCAAAAAACAAGAACCCCTGTGGGAATGGAGTAATCTGTATTATTACTTTCTGCTTGGAATCGACTGCTCCGGCTGTGTAGGTGTCAAGGATTCACATACGAATTCCATTAAGGTCCAATTATCCATCATTATCTCAATGTATGTAATGTTTTCTATTTCTAATTAGTCTGTAGCTTAGTTTTTTTCATATAGGACTTTAGAGACATCCAGAGAAAATTTAACTTCGTGGGCACTTTTCTTAAAACTGATCAGTGGTGCATGCTGAAGAAGGTGTCAAATGGGCTATGACCTGGGCACCCATCCACTTCATAAATTGCTTTTCAACAGGAGTTAATCCACGGAGTAGTTTTCGGTTGATTAGCCCCTTCATGTGAAATCCTTATGCAAACCACTCCAATGTCTCTGTTAACTAATATTAAACAATCCCACTGTGTCCACAGGTGAATTCTATTCAGTTTAAGGTGCTGCTATCTTACAGGGACCCCATTAAATGAGCTATGTTAGGTTTATCAAAAACTCCTAGCACAAACTACGGATTTCATGAAATTATATCACAAAATTAATCAGATCATATGTTATGTTGAGGTGTTTTCACACTCCACTGAAGGAGAAGATGTCAGTGCACTTCCCTAAAATAACAGATTCAAACTTACACTGGGTTGCTGATGTGGTACGTCACAACTTCAAAAGCCATGAAAGAAATCTTTAACCCCAAGTGTAGAGTGAAAAAAAAGTAAACAACTTTTTACATAACTTTCTTTTTTTTTTTACGTTTTTTCGTAACTTACGTGGCTCCCATAATTTGTGAGACTGAGGTTCCTTAGCAACTACTTCCTGTAGGAATTTCCTAAAAATGTTTTGCTTTTTGAACTGTCTTTTATAGCACCTTACCAGGAAGTTATTTTCCCTAATTTTAGGTCAGTGGTTTTGCATCATAAATTCACCGAAACTGCAGTCCATATGTGACTAAAAGATTCCTTGACCATTTTGAAATGTCTGGTAGAGATCAATTTTGGTGAGCAACAAAGTCCTCCTCTGAGTTTGTTCTGATCTGAGCCACTACAGACAAGAAAACTGTTGTCTGGCTTTACACAGGTATGGTTAGGTTATCATTAAGCACAAAAACAACTTGGACTAAGGACTACTTTCAGAAGGAAACAGAGAAAAATCTTTCTGTTGACTTTGTGGCTCTATAATAACATCACATTACTAACGTCACTTCTTCTGCTCCTGATGGACAAGAGCCAAATTACGACGGCACTAGAGGATTTTCTCACCTGAACATAAATACATCAGCTGAAATAATAGATGCTCTCATTTTTCTTGGGAGGGCAGCTTCAGAAACCCTGCTGTGATAACAGGGTTTCTCTCATGATGAACGAGGGTCACTAACATGGACAAAAAGAAAGATTTATTTTGGTGCTTGTGCAGACCTGCAGTATTAACCCACATATCAGGTATGGTATTCTGTGTCAAAGTATATATTGCATGTGTGGTGCATAATATATGTTGACTGCAATAACTGGATTCCTGGGTATTATGCAGAAGCAGCGTGGGCTCTGTGTTGAGCACAATTGGACACATTTCTGCAGACTCTCAGGCTATGAGAAGGAAAAGGAAGTGTGGGGTTGTGAAAGCCCTGAGGGTGGTTGTGAATTAAGTGACATTTTTCTTCCTTGTCCCTTCCTTTTTTTAGTTGCATGCTTAAATCTCTGATAGTTGTGGCAGAAAAATGTGAGGAAATGTAATATGTAGGACCAAGTGTAGTACTGTATAAAGAAAGAATTTAAGGAAAGTTTATGGAAATATCATATTGACATAAGTATTCAGACTCTAACACCTCTTTTCTCTCTTCTTGATCATCTTTAATCATTTGATTGGATATGATTTGGATAGAAACACACCCAATCTTACAGTTCAACCTTAAAGAAGGGTTAATAATTGGCTTTGCATGACAAGAGTGAAGTATTTTGTTTACATTTAGTGCCCCGTCACCCAAAGCAGGACTGGACGTCAACGAAAATTAATTGAAACCAACATTCAGAACCTCTAACCGACATAATTTTGGTTATGACGATTATTCAATTATTTTTGGGGTGGCATTGTGTGTAGTCAACTGAGTAACTCCAGTGGCTTGTGCCCAAGAAATATGCTCTGTCCGTCGTTTGGACACATTTTGGCTTTAGGAAAAACGACACCGAACTTCAAGCGATGCTATGATATGAGTTTGAAATATTCAATAAATAACCTTGAAATACTTAATTTGTGTGTGTGTTTTCTTAATTTCTTAAAATCACAAAGATATGCACTCTCTTTTATTTAAAATAATACCTGAGCTTTTATAGTTGAGCATATTTACAGTAGAGGCCATTTCAGTGAACTATGAGGGCAAAACAAAAATAATCATTCATTAATCGCACTCAACAAAGCGTCCACCACTCACACAGGCTGAAGACTGTGACTTTTGATAATTAGAAAAGCAGCAAATTCACACATCTCATTGCATTCTCCTGTTTGGTCAGGAAGTGATTGTCACAAATATGAAAACTTCAGTAAATCATCTGTGACGTCTGAGACACTATGGCAACAAAATTCTGTTTGCTATGTGTTCAATGCCAGATCATTTTGAATTCATTCAGTTTTCTGAAAGTGCTGGTGGAGATTGATTCCATTTCGACGTGTGAGAGCGGGGGCTCCAGGTCAGGAGGGATGATTGTTCAATGTGGCAGCATTTGCAGCTTTACCTGCACTCTAGATTGTACAGCACACCCAATTATGAAAGTAATTGGATATCTCAAGGTTGGATTTTATCATTATTGGAACATTTTCAAACAATAATTACAAAATGTGAATGACTAAACATATCATTTTCACATAAAGGATATCATTACAGCCGAGGTAATAGCAATAGCAAAAGCAATATTTGTACTGCAACAGTAATAATGCCACTCTGCTTTTTGGCTTCAGAATAAAAAGGTGTTGCAACACTTGTGAAACACAGGATGTAATATCTACAGCACATGCAATCTACTGTACCACCGCCAGCAGTCACTGAGTAATTAATATTGATCAAAAACTCTATTAAGCACCAAAGACACACACTGCTGATGTATTGCTATGGGGCAGGAAACCTACAGCTAGCAGTGTTGGTCTTACCTTTACCATTTTTTAAAAAACATGAGTATTTATGAAATCTATAATCATTAAGGAATGATAGTATTCCATGAGGGAAATGTTTACTCTCATGTTGATGACAGGAAGCATCAAGGTAATCCCACACATGGTTAAATATTCCAAAACGTTTTAGTCATTTGAACTATTTTCACTAAGGAAAATAAACTCACAACACAGTGCTTTTATCCAAAGAGCTTTACAATTTCACCATCATTCAACGTTCACTCAGACACCAATTGAAGAGTCACCATAGAAGGCACCGGTGTAACCAATCATAAAAGTTTAACAGGGTGTTTAGAAATTCAGAATACTACTACTGGCAGCAATAAAGATGCTGCTCTTTTAGTCGATTTAAACTGCCAGCTACGCCACGAAATACGGAACTTCAACCCAAGACACATGGACGATGTGTTGCAGTTTCCGGTCAGTGTTCCAGGACCATTGCAGCACTAGATACAAATAAAATATCTTATAATTTCAACAAGATCTCCAACCAAAATACAGAATAGACAGTTTGTCAATACAACCGATATAAGCCTTTGTCAAAATGACGTTATACGTACAGGTACAGTTCACGGTTGTAAAAAGACTGCAGTCTCGATTAATCCGGGCAAAAAACGTCCAGGTTAGGTGTTTATAAGAGACGGTTTAAAAAGTAAATAAATGTACATAAATGTCAGAAATGAAAAAGTTACGAGGGTTATGTAAAAAGTTGTTTACTTTGTTTTCACATGGGACACAAACGCAGTTCTGCTGGATCAAAGTTCACCATTTCTTCGACCCATCGACCTCCTCTCCCTCCCCTGCGATGGACAGTCTAAGACGTACATTAGTCATGTTTTGCTGTGTGTAAAATAGCCCTTAATGTTGTTTTTGAGTGGAGACCAGTCTCTATAATTTCAGTTTAGCTCTATACTTTAATGTGCATAATATCACAGCATCAGTCAGGGGTCTGTTTCAGCCAGCCACCATAGGAAGCTCACAATTACCTGCTCGTACAGTTCACACCAGTGATTCATCACAGTGTCTGCATATCTAATGTGGGATGAAGAATGAGAGCGGTGCTCAGCAGTCAATAGAATTCACATCTGTGACTTTCCCACACAACAGAACTGGCAAAGTTTCACTAATTACGAAGAACTGTATTTCAGTTTTTAAGATAAATTAATGTCAGGCTTTCTCAGTGACAATGGCTAAGTTCTGTTGCTTAAAGTGTACAGTCACACAGAGAGCAAATAATATTGCAACATATAGTTAAAACTTAAAGTTTCAATTGATCAACTTTAAATGACTTAATTGTTATGATGTGAAGTAGATTAAGAAGCTAAATTTCAAGTTATTTCTTATCTAAAAGCTGTTGGATGTTTGAAGCTGGGATGCAGCTGTTGGTCTGTGTGATAGTAATAATATTAACAATAATCCAGTATTTACCTATGTGAGGTTGATACCTTGAAAGCAGAAAAATAATGACTCCTCAGAAAGTTCCCCAGTAAGGTACGAGGCGATACATTACATGTAATTACATCTTTTTTCCTGGCAGGCTGGAAATTTCCCACTGCGGCCCACCACAATATATAAATTGTGCGATACTAATGGAGGCTCTGTTGTTTAATAAAATGAAAGCTTAAAAAGGTATTTTTATGGGGACGTTTCTTTCATCATCATTGAGGAGCAGAGGCCCATTATTATCACAGGATTATTTGTTGCCGTCATTCCACAGCATTGCCTACTTAAGGCAGGAGCTGTAAAGAAGAGCTATGGTCTCTAAAGGGGGAGATATACAGCAAGCGGGGCCTCACATGACAAATGAGGAGCTCGGCCCACGCTTATTTATGGCTACTTAAAGCTGTCAGTTGGAGATGATAAAGGGTGACCGCTTGATTAGAAAGTGTTAGATTGGTCCGGTCCTTGTGACCTGCGACAGGAACAGATGAGCAGAGGAAAGGTGCTGATAGCGTCGCTAAAACTAGCTTTTTTCTTGACATATCCACTGATTTGGGATTTTGGCAGAGAAGAAAAGGATGATCTGCATGTCAGGTTATCTTGTTAGGTGTGCCTGTGTCAGGTTTATTTTCTTATTTTACCCCAAATCTAACCTACATTTGTTATGATTGACGTCGAGAGAGGCTCTGATATTCGGTGTCACACTTCTAGAGTCATTGTCGAGTTAAATGATTCTGGGGGTGAAAAGCAGAAATCGCATGATGAAAAGGAAGACAGGAGAATATATTGGGAACTCTCCTGCAGCTCTCCTGGGTGATAGGTGAAGAAATTGATTTGAAAAAAATCAATTTGCAATCACCTTCATTACTATATTATGACCTTTAGGTGGACGTTACAAACGTGGTCTCTAAAGGAAGCGATTAGTGGGGGAGGGGAAGTGCTGTGTCCCCGTTCCCTTTTCTTTGTTTTCAAATCCATCAAAACATAAAAAACATCAATTTAGCATTGATTAAAAAGACATTAATACAAAATTAGAGGTTTTCTATTAAATAGCTTTTTCATTTACTATCTTACACTAAACCAATGCAACATCAGCACTAATATCAGAGCTTTCAGATGTTAAACGTATGGCCTCAGAATTTCAAATGGCTTATCTGCCATCTTCTGTATTAAGTGAGTCTTCTGCTGCAATGCAGTTAAAGCAGTAGTTCAAAGACTGATAGGCACTCTCGGCCCTTTTTTTCCCCAAATTGCCGCTGCTGTGCCATCTTGTTAAGTGGATGGTTAAGTATCATGGTCTCGCTGAAGCGTGTTCTGTTGGTTGATGGACCAGGGTCTGCAGCGCGATAAGGAGCCACGGACACCAGATATTACCAGCAACAATCGCACCAGTTTGATCACAGCTCAAACTGACACACGAGTCAGAGCCATTAAAAAAAAAGATTAAAGACTGCTGTCGTTTCTTTTTTTCTTTATTTGTTATGGCGTAACTGTTCCAATCTTTGAGTTCCAGAGAAGGATATTTCCACAGTGATGAAACAATAATTCATATTTTGCCCTCGGTTGACAAAAGTAAATACACACTGTTGCTCAGGTTTAAGAACATTTGTATAATCACTTGAGGCATGTGAATGACTTGCTATTGCTAATGTATTAATCAGCTATTTAAATGGTTGCAATTAATCATCATTTAAAGTCTCTCTCCTTGATGCCTTCATTATAAATAGGTAATGCAGCCTAATAGCTTTATTAACTTCAAAACTCTCTCTAGCCTTAAGGACAGGTCTCACAGCCATGTAACAGATGAAGAGAAAACACCTTCACTTGCTTGACTTCCGCTGAAGATGACTGACAACTGGGACACAGGAAACTGGTGGGATGTGCAGATTGTGCCCAAGCCACAAATACAGTTTGCCTTTGAACGAGATAGCTGTGACTGTACGTCTGAGTGGATTACCAGTAATAACCTGCCCCTCTGGCTAGTATCAGCCGGATCATCTTCTGCAGACGTCACGGTGCGTTCACATGTCCCATGATCTGCATGTTCACGGAGCCCAAGGTGACATGTTCAAATGCCTTGACAACAACCGTGCAAATATTAAGTTAGCTGTCATCAAATCTAGTTATACACATCTGAGGAGCTGAAACCTGAGAATTCTTTTTGGTGAATTAAGGTTTTGAATTATTAATTATGCACTTTAATGTTAGAAATGTTGTTAATGTTTTTGTCTCTACCCTTTCTCGAGATACTGTGTTATTAATGGTATTTATGAAATTGCATGTAAACTTTTAAGGTTTAAGATTATAAGTCATTTACTTCATAAATATGTCTTATTAGTTAACATCATCATCGGGTAGATTTACACTACAATTTATCTGAATTACTTATGGTAGTGCTGCAGGGACACATAAAAAAAATCTTTGTTGGTAAAAAAAAAAAGCTAAAAAAAAAAACACCATGACCTTTTAAAATATATTTTTTAATCCAAATGATAATTATAATGCTAAAGTTATTGTTCCCTTCAATACTGCAAACAGTATCAGTATATAATAAGCAATATCAGTCAAATCACAATAAGATATTATTTCTCTCTGGTCTGTATGCTGACAAAGCACAGTAAAAATGTGGTTTGTTCCTTGTTAGAACTCCCATCTCACAACCTGTTTACACAGTAAAGGAAAAATGAACATCAGTTCAGATTTGCATTATGCTAATTATGTTGACCACTGCGGGTCAAAGCTGGTGGTCATAAATGCGGTGCAGATGTCACATACAACACCAGGGACAGGAGGCAGACGGAGCTTTAAAACCAACACAAGGGGCAAGCACCTCTCCATGGCTGCAGTTCCCAGCTGCTGGGAACAGGAGAGAACGTCGATCTGAGTTTAGATGCCACACTTCCAGCCTGCTCCTTCACAATCACACTGACAATCTGACAGTGACAGCCACTGTTCCTGAGGAGCGCTGCTGTGCCTGGTTTTGTTTTTTTTCCAAGAAGTGACAGTAAAGATTTGGGAGCGCCAATGAGGGCCAATTGTATCGGAGTCTCATTACACTTTAATATGTGGCACAGACACGTATTTTCAAATGACAAATGCTCCCCGAAGGAGACGGATTTTGAGATCTGATTATGTTTTCTTGCAGGTGTAACGATTTCCCAATGCAACATTTGTTTTGTTTTTTCGCAGCATCTGATAAGTTTTCGACATATATTGTACTTGTTGTGTTTACTGATTTATAAAATCAGCTCATGCTTTGTATTTAAGGTAATTGTTGAATATATTTTTGGTTGTGCAGGGGGAATTATGTGAGGAGCTTGTAAAAACCAGTCAGGGCAAAAGAAAAAGATTAGATGGGGAGCCAAGAGTCAATAGACCTGGAAATTGTGTGTTTTCTTATTTAATTAAAAACGAATCTATGACTTGATCATTTTAGGACTGTAACAAAAGTGAGTACTGATAAATAATAGGAAATGGTTAATGAATCTGTTATTTGTGGTAATGCTGACAGCGTGGGTTTCGAGGCTCTGGCCCAGCTCTGAACAGTTACTGGGTCACAGTCGAAGAATGACAGTCTCACATTTCTCCCCAGAGCCTTTTTCATTTATCTCACCGAGATAGCCTTGCCATATCATCATATGGCGCCTTTCTCATATCTAGCAAAATGAAAAAGCTATTCAATGAATGGAAAATAGCCTGAAATCCAATAAGGAAAATTACTGAATTAAATCTGTATTGAATATAATGTAATCACATGTGTTCTCCCATTTCACAAGCTCCTTCTTTTTCTTTTCTTACAGTGGTCCAGCTGAATTTATTTTCTGTTTCACCAAAAAGCACTGAACCCACTCGAGAAAGAAAATAGATTTTTAGCACAACACATTGATCAAAAAGCCTTATGCCATAAAAATATAGGACTGCCACACATTGTTTGATAAGTAAATGTTAAAATGTTCCTAAAAGAAAAGGTTCCTCAGAGTTTCAGAGTAACAGAGAGGATTCATTTACATTTTTTAAGGGACACAGGTTACAGTTTCACATTGACTGCAGATGGAGGAAATCTACTGCCATCTAGTGGATCTAAAGGGAGAGGAGACCCTGGTTCAGTCTTACAGTATGTCAGATGATTAACACTATAAGGCACAAGCTATCCTAGAAACCAAAGAGAAACATGCTGGTGTGATTTAGCAGAGAAAACACAGCATTTTACTTTGAAAGGACACGTTCTGTTTGAGCGACGTCATATTTATAGAACTCATGACACACATTGCGGACGCTGAACCAGATTTTATCAAGTTATTTTTGCTGCATGTTCTACTTGTAGAATGTAATTTGTGAGGAGGCAGCTGCAGACATTAATAAAGAAAAAAAAATTAAAGTCTCATGATATCGTGACGATCCAGACTGAAGTGTGCTGAGAGACTGCAGGCGCTATTGTATCTGATGACAAAGGCGGTGCCATGTTTGTGTCAATCCTGGGCTCTTTGATATCACTGTGGCATGGTGTTGATCCCACATGGATGAGGAGTGAGGCTACCTCTTAGACACACGCTTAAGAATTGTCATATTTCAGCAAGGGGGGATTGCATTGAATGCCATTCAGCCTTCATATAAGCACTCAAATATGTGCAGCGTTGTTGTGATTGGTCAGCTCTTAAGTACGTGATTCAAATGTAGCTGTACTGAGGGAGCGCACGGGCAACAATCAGGGTGCCAGAGTCTGAGTGTTCAAAGCACACAGATTATTTGTCGGTGAGGAGAATTAATCAAGCTTGGAGCCTTTGGAGCTGTGAGTAATGAGGATGGAGATGGGCCACCAGGAAGATGTGATGAGGATTTAGAATGCAATTCACAGCAGGGAAGTACCCCATCTCAAAGAGGTGGAGGACTTTTTATCCTCCTCCTCTAATGGTGGTCAGAGACTTTTCTGTCATATCCCTTTCCTTTCTGATTTATCTCAGACATGAGATCTAGCAAGTTAAATGAGCTCTTTAACCATCACTTTGAATGTGGTGCAGCACTGAGCGACAGTTATGAATGGCATAATGTAACAACCAAGATGGCATTTATCAGTATATAAACAGAGGCTGAGTGACCATTTAAAGCAGTGCTGCAGATGTTGACTGCACGAGGCTGACTGATGTCTTATCGATGATTTCATTGAAATGAAGTACAATCAAATGAACCCAAAGCTTACAGAAGCTTAGCCCTGTCTAGACAGAAAGATGCTCCAACAATAGAGGATTTTTGACTCAATTAATGGGAAATAATTAGGGCTACACCTTCTAAGTCGACCAATCAGCTGTATTTAAGATTTCTTGAGTCGGAAACTCATTTTTTTGCTGTTTTTCCCCCAATGTTCCTCAACTTATTCTTTTCAAGAAACTTCGGAGCTTCTGCATGATTCTTTGTGGAGAAATTCACTTTTACAGATCAGTTGATTAAATCACCTTTTGAGAAAATAGTTAGTATTAAGTGTTGACCAATAATGTCTTTTTTTCAAGGACGACCCGTCATACTGAACTATATCCTGCAGTACAGATAACATGTCATAGGTGGAAGAGCCCAAAGAGGCTCTGTAACACACCTGTTTCAGTTCTCGCTTTTGCACTTTGTGTTAAATGTTGAAACAATAAATGTCTTCAGTGTTAAACAGGGCTCCCATAGCTTCTTAAACTTTCCAGGCCCAACCCCCTTAAATTCAACATGGCTTAGTTTAGGACACAGCTCAAGCTTTTTCAATGAATTTTTTTAATGAGAACCAGCAGGCTTTACAGAAGCTCACAGACAATTAAAAAAAAGAGAGGCTTAAATGTGTGAACACTTCTCAATTGTGCTGTGTGACCAGTCCACTCCTGAGGCAGGTGGCATGTGAAACAATGACACACATGCATTTAAATGTTCGGTTTACTAAAAAAATTGCAAAAGAACTTTCTCCGTTTATTCTTGCACAAAATATCTAAATACAAGCACACAAAATTCTATTTGTGTCTATTTTTATGTCTTGCTTTCTCCTTTTTTAAGGATTTCAAGGACCAGTGGGAGCCTTAAAGCAGGCTGAAGGAGTAATCTCAGGGTGATGCATGATAAACACCATGTGATTGCAAAAAATGAACAATTCAACAGCTTAGAAATTGCATTTTTGCAAGTGTCCCAACATATTATTATATTCTGGCAGAAAACAGTTTTTTTCAACCTCTAAAAGGGAAACTGACATTGTGTTTATCTGCAAATGTGTTACAATATTAACCAAAAGGTCTTATTAGCTCCCTGTTGCTCCCAAACAGATCTTTAAAACAGTGATTCAGTGTTCTGCTTCATATTTGTTAATGTTACTGGATTTTAAAGAGTTTCTGAAAGAATAATTAGATGTGAAGATCAATGTTGATTTTAAGCTGTGCAGTAAATACAAGGCTGTAGCCAACAGCCACCAAGCTAAGCATAAAAAATGGAAACAAATTGAATCAGCTAGCAGCTCTAAAGCTGGAAGCAGTGACTTCCTTGTTGGTTTGTCGTCACAGGAAGTCACTGCTTCCAGCTTTAGAGGTGCGAGTAGTTGAATGGTAAGAAACAGTCCACTAAGCTACTCCCAGAGGTGATGCTGGAAGGGGTTTGCCAGGCTAGACAGAAACAGTATTCCAGCATGGAACAAATTCAGACTGGGATAAAATGTGTGAGTCTCACACCGGATGCATTATTCCTCAAGTCTGTACTGAGTGTCCCATTTTCAACTGCACAAGCCCTTCAAATCATAGCTGCCTTTGTTTGGTTCTGTTGTGGACACCACATCACCTCTGGTCTCATCTCATCAAATCAAATCTCATCCAAAATAGCTTTTCATTACTGAGCAAATATGTCTGTGGCTGTTCTGGTCTGAAGCCCAGAATTCAAGGACCAAGAATACATGGTACACATTTCCTCCCTCCGCCTTTCTCAGCAAATGCCTATAAATGGCAATATACGCTATCCATATGGCAGTTCCTATCTTAGGGAGATGGAAGTACAATAAATGTGAGTGTCACAATCGCAGCACCCTCATTGCTTTCTTCTACACATTTACTGTGATTTATAGCCATCAGCGGCCCATCAGTGTTTCAATGGGCATGAGAGAGGCACCTGATGCATCAACACAATTATGGCTCCTTGAGTACTCTATAGCAATGATAAACAGGTGACAGCATATAAAGAATAAAATACGGTGAAGGGACAAGCAGCTGTAATAAGGTTTGATTACTTAGCAGTGGTGAGGCGGTCTGATTTCAGACCCTGCATACTATATAAAAGCACCTACACCATCAATAAAAACATCAAATAAAGGTATTTCTGAAAGGCAAGAAGATATGTCAGATTCCACTGAGTCTGTCCACAGAATGACATTATTCTTATTTAATAGCAGCCGCACCGAGCATCAGCTCGCAATGAAGATGAAATCAAACAATCAGAACCTCAAACAGTCAGGCCACATTGGGGTAAATAAAGGTCAAGCCAAAATGGAGGTAAAGATATATATAAATAATTGCTTTAAAGTAATGGGATCATAGTGAACTAACAGAGCTATCAGCAGATATTTATGATGCTTCCTGGCCACAATTAAGTGACTTATAATTAGACATGATACAAAAATCTATTGAGGAAGCCTAATTTTCACACAATGGCAAAATCTCATTGTTTTTACATCTTAAAGAAAAATCACCTGTCAGATATTTCAGCTACAGGCACATAAGTCTATTGCACAGTGACATAAAGGCAACGGACAAGGCTCTGGCAGCGTGCCTGGATCTTTTTATATCACTCCTTATCCATAATGAACAAACTGCCTTTGTCAAATCCCTGCATGCTGCAGACAACATGAGAAATCTCCTTCACATTATTTATGCTCCTTAAAGCGCTCATGAGTGGTAAAAATGTACATTTTGTCTCAAAAAGAATAAGAGGCATTTATAAGCATTGCCTATTTTCTCTTTGAGTTTTAATATTGCATGTTTTCATGTTATAAAATCAACTGTAGTTTCTTTTATTGTATCTGGGTTTTGCAGACAATTATGTTTTCTTAGATAGATTTTCTGAAGGTTTCAGGCTGATGACTTTTAATATTGATTTTATTACTTTGAGAATGTGCTCACAAACAAAGTGATGAAAGAACATGTTGCCTCACCATCAAAGAACCGTTATTTAATCAAGATCAATGTCCCTCCTTATTCTTATTTCTTTTAGCTGCTAGTTTTCTTTGTCTAGACTTTACAATGCAGGAAGTTTTTTGTGGAACAGTGAGGAAAGTCACGTAAGGTTTTCCATACTTCAGGTTGAGCTGACTTTCATGAGAGAAATGTGACTCTTGTGCATTAACATTAGTGTTAAGAGCACTGCTGGTATAGATTTCTCCTCTATAACTTTACTGACATGCTTCACATTATCATCTATATAAACTAAAGGACCAAGGAATGTTAAAGAAAGTGCCAGTATGCATGCAAGTATGAGGTTCTGAATCCCTCCAACATATTAAACTTTATTGGTTTTTCCTTTTTTTGGTCTCCTCCTGCATTGATATCTTAGAAAGATACAAATTGGAGAGAATTACACTGTGGTAGACAGTGTTAAATGGTTAAACTGCTAAAAGTATTTTATTGTTTATCATTATAACTGCAAACATCACCTTTCTCTATCTATCTTGAATGACCAGCACTGAAAAAGCCTGATAGGTTGTTGATGAAGAAGTTATTTCAGATTATTTAGAGGCTAGGATTTACTGCTAGTGCACATAGTGAAGCCCAATTAAGAATATCTTCGCTCCTTGTTGGAGAGTGAGTGACAAGGCCTCAGCTGATGTACTGTTGAGGTTTCCCTCAGAAGAGAAATCTACACTACAGAGAGGCAGGCCAGGCTGTCTAGTTAGCACCTTGGCGGCAGCTCTCTGTGGTTCCCCATGACTGGAATGAAAGCTATGCAGCATGACATTTCATCGATATAAGGAGGGTAGGCTGAGGGGGGTTAATTCCTAATCCGACTGGTTTATGTGGGCTCAGGCCTACTCAAGAGCCTATTCAGATGCATTAGAGGTACTGCATGTGGAAGGACAAGCATGACAGGACACTGGCAACATTTGGACTTTGTGCTAGTAGATTCTATGTCCTGCTGAGGCAAACACGTCTGAAGTGTCAGAAGACGGTATTTCCATTTATTATTCAATCCACAAGCAGTTTCCAATGTGGTGCCGTTTCACTGAACAGAAGTGATGGGACTGTCATGTATGTTTTGTGTAAAATCAGGGTGCTGTTGGGATACAGGATTTTAAATATGATGAAACTGGAGAGAATCAGGATTCAAAAAGATATTTTAATACCGCTCACAGGCTAGCAAAAAGCCATTTAAACACCGGGAAAAAAAAGGTGTGTTGGAGGGCATGTGTTGGTAGTAAAAAATGAGAAGGGTTTTTCCTCTGTACAAAAACTATTTTAGGAAAACTTAGACTAAACTTGTTGAAATCAGCTCTGCATTATCAGATGTTTTCAGCCTCAGCTGTTGGGCTAAGCTATGCTTTGAGCTGAATACTAATATTAGCATGCTAGCATGTTTATGCTAAGCATCATGAGAAAATTTTACATGCTGTACCATACAACATGAAGCAGAATTGATGAACCGTCACACATATTTTATGCAAATTCAGGATGCTGTTGGGATGTAGGATGTAACATTTTTAGTGATTAAGTATGTCCAATCAATTTTAAAATCTGGAGAGTATCAGGATTCTAATATATATTTTAAATACCATTGGCAAAAAGCCATTTAAACACCAGAAAATAATGTTGGAGGGAGACCATCAGAGGTAACACTGTGCTGGTAGCCATTTCAGGAAATCTCACTTGACTAAACGTGTTCATTTCATCTCTGCATTATCAAACTATCAGCCTCAGCTGTTGGGCTAAGCTATGCTCCGAGATGAATGCTAATATTAGCATGCTAGCATGTTCATGCTAAGTCTCATGTAAGCATGATGACATGCTCACATTTAGCATAGTGTTATATGCTTATTTTTCACACATTAGCATGCTAACATTAGTATATTAGTCGGCTATTTAAACATTAGATTACAAGTGGACATTTATGTTGATGGCGCTAAACAAAAAAAGTCAAGGATCACCAACGTCTTTAGAAGTGAGTGTCTGGAGATCATGCATGTGTGTATCACACTTTAATGGAAACGTTCAGTAGTGGACCGATGGACCAGCAGACTGACAGACTGAACAACAGCATTGCCATTTCTGGAGCCATGCTGCTAATGTGGCAAAAAAACAAACAGGTTTCCATGGAGAGAACATAACAGGAATTAAATATAGTCACCTCCCATAAGGAAATTAGATCAGCAACTGCAAAAACAAAGTGTGTTAAAGTCAACCGTCGATGTTTATCACCTGCTGTCGTGACATCTGTTTTGTGTCAATATTTTCCTACACATTACATGTGACGCCCATATGCATTTTAAATGCACGACATGTATACACTTTGAATTGTTATGTGATGACTGTAATAGACATTCTAGTACTTGATATTTGGGATCAATGACTGCCTTGTTCTTCATTTGACCTTCCCTTTCTGAAGTCACAACGGCCTCAAAGCCATGACAAGAGGAGCTTATACCACATAAATGCCATGACCTTGATTATGTAATATAAGAAGTACACAGCAGACAAGGGGATAAGTACCTTGTTCACAACGTGTGATCTCCAATAGCGTGAGCGGGGTTCAATTCAGGATCAAATAGAGAATTTGTTTCAACATCATATTCTCTTTAAGTTCAATGGAGAGTATGACTTCCAGCCACACTCTTTTTGTTAGCTTCACAGTGTAAATTAATAGCAAAGCCTGTCTGTGGCGAGCTACCTGGGAGCCACCACCCATTAAATTACCATAGTTAAAGCAGTTTTTAATGCAGCATGTTTCCGACACAACCTGGGGTGACAGCTCAAATTCTAACAGTCATTTGCCTGTACTTGCAGCAATTAACGCTCCACTTAACATGAACTGAAGCAATATAAACCCTATGAGGGTTTAACATGTATGGTATCTGTAAGAATCAGGTACCACACAAACAAAATGAGCTCACCAATCATTTTCTTGTCAGCAACTGTTCTGTGAAAGATGAGCACGCTGTCATCAGTAATTACTGCAGTAAGAGATAAACTTCACCACTAACTTGTCATTGGTAGCCCTTCCCTCTCCCTCAGGCTATTCATCCCTTCTTACCTCATGCAGCGCCCCCACCACCACCACCCACCCCGCTCCCTCTTAATAATAACCCACCCGCTTTGAGCATCCATCTGCCTAAACAGAAGAAGCCTCTCTTTGACAGTCACTGTCTAGGCACAAGCTTGAAGGCAGCAAAAATCAAACATGTTTTCCCAAAGGATTTAATATCCAGTAAACCCCAGGAGGCAGCAGGTTTATACCATCTATAAACCAGTCTCAGTGGGATTGAGGACAGAGCTGCAGACAGGTAAACCACTCTTCCTCTCGGTTTGTTTGTTTTTGTGTGTGACCGAGGGGTGCATCCTGACCACGGGTCACCCCTTACTTCTTCCTGATATCAAGGCGGATTACAGCTTATGAAATGATAGGAGAAGAACAACTGGGGGGGAGTTTATGGGAAGCTCTTGAGAGAAATATGAGGTTTCTATTTGGAGGAAGACTGGATCAAAGAGTTGATTTTCACCCTTTGTTTGTTCTGTTCTGTTCTGTTCTGAAGGCTTGGTGGTGTATGAAAGACTCCTTCTATCATTTAATTACCTTCTATTTTCAATCCAAGATACACACACAAGCTGGTTTGACATTGGATGCAATTATCTGTGTAATGCTGGATATGAACTGATAAATTTAATAAAGATAAAATTACTCTCTCTGCATCACCCCCTTCTCTCTCTCTGTTTGCCAGGCTATCATATTATTTATCACTGCTGAACTCTGAATACTCTGAGGTGCTGTGAGAATCTGATTCCAGGCATTTTACTTCTGAGAATGGAGATCCCTGAGCAGTAATAATCTGCAGCCGGGCTTGGTGTAACCATCTGAAGGTATTACAGGGTCACGGCTAACTATAGCTTGGGCGCTGTGCACCATCAGTGTTTGATCTGCACTCAGTGAGACTTGGCCTCTCAGTGACCACCATCTTAATGTTTGTACAGTAAGCCCTCAGATCAGTCCTGAATA
Organism: Serranus cabrilla; assembly: GCA_903364295.1. Classification (NCBI taxonomy): domain Eukaryota; kingdom Metazoa; phylum Chordata; class Actinopteri; order Perciformes; family Serranidae; genus Serranus; species Serranus cabrilla. The sequence goes on along the minus strand of CAFUXE010000164.1, from coordinate 338,312 downwards.
TAACAATATGTATAATCTTTCTTGTCAAAAAAGCTTTTGTTAATACTTGAGTGTTACAAAATAAGAAACTGCTATCATCTCCATATGGATAAAATTGCAAGGCATCCAATATAAACTTTAGAGAACATACAAAATAGTTGAACAAATCTTTCCTCTTCAGCAATTGAAATGTAAGAACTGGTTGAATAAACCATTTTTTTTTCCTATTTGCACATCGAGTACATGTATTCCCCACTGCGTGAAATGCCAAAAGGAACTAACAAGAAACAATCGGTTGACTTTTTGACCTTGCTCTACATATTACCCTCAAAGCATGAGTAGATAAAGTAGGCCTGGCAGATTTATATGAGTGTAACACAGGAACATAGAGATTGAATTTTAAGTATGTACAGCCTGATCCAATCCGTTTTGTGGTTTTGCTCATGAAGCTTTCATGCACAGCAATGCAGTGAGTGCACACAGTGTTCAATCCCACCCGCAGATAAACACCACAGTATCTAAATTACAGCAAAACATAGTATGAAACTTTTTATCTGTATCATTTACCAATCTTATGTGCACTCGTTTCATTTCAGCTCAGCACAAGAGTCTCTCGAGACAACAATACTGACGGCCACAGCGAGTGCAGCAAAAGCAGAAAAACTCAAAAAGCCAGTATGCTATTTTTTGAATGTAATAAACATAAAACACAACAAATATAAACAAGTATTGTATTTAAGCATTGGTTTTAATAAATTTAGTGTAGTTCAAGAGTGCACTGTGCAGCTGTATAATCTAAGAAAACTAAAGTAACAGATTGGGACTAATAATCAGTAAATCCTTGACACAAACTGTCTAGAATTAGGAGCAAAAAAATCCTTGATCAGGGCATGCCATCACTCAAACATGAATATGCATTTGTGCTACTGTTAGTCAATGGAGCTATTTCATATTCTTAAATAAAATTGTGTGTATTCTATTAAATATTGAGTTCAGCCACCTGAAGATGCTGCAGAGAAAAACATCATTGGATATCTTTGCAAATAACTGAATGAAAATACTGCAAAGCCAAGGGAACATAAATGCATAAAGAAAATACTTAATCATGCAAAGCAACACTGATGTTCTCATTGGTACTAATGGTTCTGCTCACATTCTGTTTGCAGGTCAACCTTGACTCTCGCCAAAATGTGGAAACGTGCGAAGACCGGCGGCGGCGCTGCCAACAGACAATGTACAGTACTGCAATTCAATACTTTCTCTTCAAATTATTTTATTCCTACTGACTCCTGTTCCATTTTTCTGATTTAAGCAATAATTAAATGGTATGGTGTCCATCTATTGCAAACATAAAGTGGCACAGCAGCACAGTGAAGAAAACCACTTCGGAGGAACGTCACAAAATTAATCAGAAATACGGAAAAAAAGCAATAGTGTGTTATACACTTTCACTGAAATCACACAACATTATTGTTTATGCTCTATCGGCTTGTTCTGTACTGAAAGCCTACATCAGTCTTTAACATGATCAAACATTTAATTTGACATGATTTAATTACCGTCTCAAATATAGTAAACTGTGAGCAACTTAATTCATCATCAAAAGTGGCGGAAAATGAGCTGCCAGTAATCCTGCCGAAACATAACATATAGCTGGAGTCAACAAACAGTTTAGGGGTAGAAAAGCACTCCATGCTGTGTACATTGACAGATTGGTACATCAAGACTGTTGCTTTGAACACTTGGAAACATGAAGTGGTTGTTGTATCAGCAAATTGAGTGATGCTCAGGCATCAACACTTTTTATAGAAAAGCTGGAGAAATATTGCCGTCTTTAAAATAGAAAATGATAGTCTGGTCCTTTTATATGTACTGTTAGTACCCAATGTGCCTTGCTGCTACTTTATAGTATAATCAAATGAAGGTATTTAAAGGTACTCTTCATATATATACACACACACATACACACACACAGTACAGAGATTTTTCACCTTGATAGTGAGTTTCAGCTCATCGTGTAGCTGTCCGGCCCATAACTTTATCGTTTTGGTTAACAATATCATTTTCTGGCTGCAGCAGGCAACAGTTTTCAGTGAAAAAGCACAAAAAAAGCCCACTCTACAGGACTTGCCTGTCACCAAACATCCGACAGATAAAGATAGAGATAATGTGACCAAAAGACCAAAACCGGAGATAAATTGTACACAGTATACAGTGTGACGACACCTGAGGTAGTCCTCAACTTGTCACATGTCCATCAGCTAGTTAATACGGGAGCACAAAGGTCACCAATGGTCATGGTAAAAAAAAAAAAAAATAGCAGTCATTCTGGCCATCCTGCCATGCTGATTCGAATGGGAGTGTCCTTTCTACTCTCATTCTATTTCTATTGTTGAAAACGTATTTCTGCTGCCCGAAAGTGGCCAAAAAATAAACAATAATTGCAAATTGGAAGAAACACAATTGACACTATTATAACAGCAGTTAACATAGCAACTGTAAAAGGCAATGAAACATGAAAACATTCACTCGAACCACCTGAAGTCCAGCATCTCCATCAACTTAAAAAACATTCACTATTACTTCAACTATTGGAGCTGGAGTTTGCCCAACTGACAGGCACTTTGAAGAGCCAGTTGACTAAAGGTCTTTTCTCTCAGGCTTCAGTGATAAACTGAGTGTGAGAAAAAAAACATCCCTGGATTAAGGTTGCCTGCTTGCTGCCCTTTATTGTGACCCACTCGGTGCTTCAGTTTATTCAGGCCTCTGTGAGCTTTCCTTTTCCACATTATGCCTCACTGGGTCACTTCCAGCCTCTCCGCCCAGTGTTTATTTCAGTCTTTCACTCAATTACTCCTGTCCCTCTCCTGCTTTTTTTCCCTCCTCTCTCTATCTCGCTATCAGTCACATACACCTAAAACAAAAAATAAATGCCTCACCTGGCTTTGGTAATAATTTCTGCAAATATAAGGAAATGCTCGGAGCACACGACTAATAACGCAGAGCTACAGTTGGACACGTATTGTATAGACATATATACCACTTCATATCCTACAGACATAGCATAGAAATGCATGTACTTGCTATTGATCTAGTGTAATTTCTTTCCACCCAGGTTTCTCCCTCGTTCATCAATACATTCAGCGTTTTAATGAGGTGTCTGGCAACAAGTCAGGTGAAATAAAAATCTATTTTCTGGTAGAGGAACATGGAACATTTTTGGAGGTCTCCATGCACTACTGTACTGTTTGAATACAACACTGAGCGACATCCATTATTATGAATAATGGAATAAACATTGAATAATACATTAGGTATTATTGAATACGGTGTCTGCTTGTGGCCTGTCCTGTTTTGGTGTTGATAACATGAAATATCTATTTACCACCATGTCGAATCAGTCGCCCTCGGTTACACGTCTGACAGGGTGGCGGTTCTCCTATTTCAGTCCTTGTCATAATAATCATTAATCCTTGGATTAATGTTGTTTTTCATCGACTCCTGTGTGATCCTCTATCTTTGCACGTTCAAAGCCCGATAAGAAAATGTTCAGCTGCGAAACAGGTAGGCAGAGGATCACAGTGTGGGTTTCCTGCACTGCCGTTTGAAATGCCTGAGTGAATTCATGTGCAGTGAATTCATTCGTTGTTTTAAGTCATTTTTAAAATAAATGTGTATTGATGAACTGATTGATTTCATTGCCATGAAACATCCAGACTTAGATTCTCTAATGTGATAATTTGCTGCTTTTCTCTGCTTTCATGACATTGTGTGAGGACTGTCTTTGGGTTTTGGACTGTTTTGACATTTGATTATCATTTCATTTCAAATTATCATTTGATTGATTATTACTACAGAATTGCAGCCTTTATTTGTACATCTAAAAATAAGCTATACTGAAGTATCAGAATGACATAATGTTCATAATACATGTAATGATTGGAGCAGACTGTCAAATTGCTCTTGCACTTCATCTTTGTAAAAGAAAAAAAGAGCACCCTAAGATGTTTCCACACTTGTAGAAATGAAACATTAAATTATTTATTCGATCATGTTTTTGTTGATCACTTCTGCTGTCCAACATGTATTTTATATAAGATAGGTAAAAAGCATTTTCAGCCCAATTGCCTTTATGTCATTTTTACAGACATGGGCATGAATTTCACATTTGACAAATAAACATACTAAGTAGAGCCTGATCGATACAGGATTTTTGAGACAGATGCCGATACTGATTTAAGAGGAGGAAAATGAATCGAATTTTTTGAGATGGAATGAAAATAGACCTTTTTTATGTGGGTGGGAGCAACAATTTCTTACCACTGCAATGTAGAGCTACTTTCTCAAATATAAAACTTTATTAAATAATATTTAACATTGTTATACATTATACAAACAATGTATTACATTGACAGCCAATTATATCAATGATAACTGATAATAAAGAATAAATAGGAATAAAATAAATAGCTGAATAAACATAATTACTGTTTAGTTTCAGTCAGATGCTGACTATTCAAAAAGAATTACAACATTTTTTATAGCTGACACCATTTCTATATCATCCCAACATTTTCTGCATTATATATTATATAAAGAAAGTTTTCATATCGGCTGATAATATCTGTCAACCGATATATCTGTCAGGCTCTACTTCTAAGCTGACAAAAGTCCAAAGCAAACAGCATATATTTAAGATGTACAAGAATAAAATCACCCCCTAGGCCTGTAACATGACTATTGTAATTGATTATTGAGCAATGAGCTGCTGGCACAGTTTGTGTCATTGAGAAACACAGCTGATAGCTTTACTCAGCAGCACTTATTGGCTGAAGTAAACTTTAGGTGAAGCCATAAACAAAAGGAATAAACTGGGCCTGTAATTAGTTAGTATCTTTGTGATTTGTGTGCAGCATTTCCCATTTGTCTAGTCGACAAAAAGCTAATGTTTCTGTCAATGTGCACACATACAAACAAAGCATCAGTGGGAATATGCTTGACGTTCCTGACATCTGCTGGTAGCAACAAAATCAATCTGTTGAGTTCTACCAAAAGAAGCATTCCTCACTTGGCATGAATATTCATTTCAAATCCTACTGAGCTGTTGTTTATTGTTTTTTTTCTTCTAATGCTCATAAATAACTGTTTCTGCTTAATATTATTTTTGCTGGCTTTGTTCAGCCGTCATCCGGAGGAGATCTAAGACTGCTGGAGTAATGATCACGCAGTATGTGGTAAACATACCGGAGGGAAAAAGCACCCCAGATTTCCAGAGTAAACCTACTCCACTAACTATCAAGGAAGGTGGGTTTGATTATAAAAGAGCATTAAAAATGCATTTTTCTAGTCCTTTAAAAGATGTGCATGACAATAAATACCTAGAAACCAAGGAAAGTGAATAGGTTGGATTTTATGGCTCTATTTCTTTCCAATCCTTGTAAAACTAGATGAAAATAAAGACACAATATTCCCATATATCCTTCAGGGAAATCAGCTGTTTTCAAGGTCGTAGTGAGAGGGGATCCTGCTCCAGAGGTGACATGGAAAAGAGCTAAAGGGCTTATTACAGACAAGGACAAATTTCAGAGTAAATATGACGAATCAACTGGAGAGCATATATTAGAGGTCAGTGACTAAACCATTTCACAAACAACGAAAATTCTTTGACTAGTTACTCTTCATGGTGAGCTCTTAACACCACAGTAAAAAAAAGTATTAACAGTAAAACTTGGAAAAAATGTCATTTGTTTTTGTAGATTCACAAAGTGTCTGGTGAGGAAACAGACACATACAAATGCTACGCTACCAACGAATACGGTAAAGCTGTCTGCACGACCAATTTGACCGTGATAGAGCGTAAGTACAGTCTCAACATGATTGTGAATTTTGGTTTTCATTGTGCATGTCAGGGAGTCATAAAAAAGTCATAAAATTTCATCCAACACTTACCATTTAAATGTATATTTTTAATTGAGCAGTATAGCTGTAAAAGACTAACAAACTTGCTGCTTTCAGTTTCGAAAAACCCATTAGACTTCAGAAAACTGCTGCGGAAAAGGTAAGAAAACAGATATCCTGATAACAAGATGTCTTTCTGCAGAGATTGTTGTCTGGCCCTACACACATTTCAATGTTTACATTACACCTTTAGTAAAGTGGACGAGAAAGCAGACGGGGAAGCTGATGAGAAATTCTGGGACGCGATGATGAGAGCAGACAGGAGAGACTACGAGCGCATCTGCACCGAGTTTGGTGTTGCAGACTTACAGACGGTTCTCAAGAAGCTGGAAGAAAGGAAGAGGGAGAGGAATAAGAGTAAGGTATGAAAACAGCCGGTAGTATCCCAGGCTAAATCATCACTATGGTAACAATCTATGATGGATGGAAGACATCTGGCACTTACGACAGAGCATTAGGGCCACATTTAGAAAAAAGAAAAGCATTTAATTACGAGAATAATGTCGAAAAAAAATCATTATTTACGAGACTAATGTCAAAAATTGTTAATTACAATGAATTAATTACGAGAATAAAGTTGTACATAATTAATTAATTATGCCTTTTGTCGTTTCGTTTAGACCTACTTCTGTGTTAATTAATTATTTTCTACATTATTCTCGTAAAATCTTTTTTCTGAATGTGGCCCCAATACTCCGTCGTAGGCACTGAATGAATATTATTAGGCAAAACATTTTGTGTTTTGACTTTAAATGCAGTTAAAAGAAGTGCGAGAACTGCATTTGAAATGTTTATTCATGAAAATGTATCATCCACTTTTACTGTTCATTTCCTCTCATTAATTCCACGCACTCACTCCCAAGACGTCTCCGACTCCCAGCTCAATCAGCTGTTTTCATCTCTTGTACAGCTTTAATTAATTATTTTTTTTTGAAAAGGTGTCCGCGCTTCATTGGAACTGGAAATTGATCTTGAAGCTGCACAGAGAGGCAGATTAAGATCTCTTAAGCTGTTGAGTTCTTTTCACAGCATCTGTAGTGAGTCAGTGCGACTGTGTCCGTGTAATCACTCCCAAGTTGCTTAAAAGTGTCTTATAGTTATCCTACAACACTTTATTGGAGTGTCAGAATCCAAATATTATGTGTGAAATTGCCTGATTCCAGATGGAATGATCAACTCTGTTTCCATCACTAAAAAGTAAAGTATGTGCCTGCCTCTATAACTCTCATGTGTACTCTGTAGAATGGTGCGCTTCCACATGATGAGGATGCAACAGAGAAACACAGCCTGAAGCATGCTGGGAGGACGAAGGATCTTAATAATAAGAGCCTGATGCAAAATGGCATGCGGCTCAACCAGGTGGATGGAGAGGTCAACCTGCTGGACACAGGACTGAATAATGTGGACGAAGACGTCAACAATCTCAGTGCAGAGTTCACACGTAGGTTAAAGAAAGGAGAAGTGGTTGGAGTTCAGTTTTTTTTTTTTTTTAAAGCGAATGCTGGTAGTCCTGAGTAAATAATTTTTTGATGATGTCATTCATGCATTTGCTATAAAGATTTATGCAAAAGGTGACAGTTGGTTTCAAGTTTTATAAATATGTGTAGATGTTTCTGCTTCAAACAATGTTTGGGTCTATATGTCTCTCTTAGCTTTGTGTGACAGACTGAATAAATAACTCTGTTCTCTGATTCTTTGTGTTGCTTTTACAGTTTCAAACGTGGACTTTGTCATCAGGATCCAGGAGATTAAAGCTCTAGAAAGAGAGGATGCCCTCTTTGCGTGTGTCCTGACTCACCCATTACCCAGAATCACATGGATGGGCAAGGGCAGCACCCTGGTGGACGGAGAGAAATATAGCATAACGGTGTCAGACCACAAACTGATCCACCGGCTGCTGATCAACGACTGCAGCCAATCCGACAAAGGCATCTATTCAGCTGTGGCTGGCATCACGTCCTGCAGTGCCTGGCTGGTTGTTCAAGGTAACACCTTACAGTACAATGCAATTTGTCAGAGTGTGCTGAAGCGATCCTAATTGCTGCCAAACGTCTTATTGATGAAGTTCACAAATAAATGTGAGTTATGTGTGATGTATGTTGTATTTCATATCCTCTAAGCTGATAGTGACCCTGATTCTGCTGGACGTAAGAGACCTCGTAAAACTACTTTGGCTGCCGGAGCACAGATTGACCTCGAGAAGGTGGCAAGAGAGCAACAAATAAAAAACCGAGAGGAGATGGAGAAGATTTTAGCGACTGTAAAAGTAAAACAGGGAGAAGGACAACCGAAAGAAGGGAAGTCGTTAACCACAAGTGGAGGAGATGGGGAAATAAGTGCCGTCTCTGGACCGGAGAACAACAAAGGAGAAGGAAAGAAGAAGTCCAAAGGGAACAAAGGGAAAGCGAAGGTTAACAACTCGAGCGGAGGCGGCACAGAAACAAACTTAGATGGTTCAGAGTGTCTGACACAAGCTGGAGAGACAATAGATGGACAAGAAACAAGAAAGAAGAAAAGCAAGAAACGCACCAGATCTGGTCAAGCAGATTTTGACAAGGTAACAGGTAAAGTCGATCTATGCCTAACAAAGCATTTACACCATCAGTGCTGCAGTGAGTAGTCAGGTGGGATTATGATCAAAACACAAAGACTTGGAAATACTTTGTCTATCTATTAAAAGGGGAGAGGAGGAAGAGAGTGGAAACATTTATAACATGATTTTATGTCAGCTACAAACCCATTTCTGAAATAGTTTGGATGCTTAAATATGTAATAAAAACAGAATACAATCATTTTTGCATCCTTTGCGACCTGCATTCGAGTTTTTTTTGTAAATATATACTCTGTTTTAATTGATGTTTTACACACCTTTTATTCTATTATTTCAGTCAAATTTTATGAATATTTTATCATTAAACTTGATAATGATTGAAGAGTTGTTTACCAGCTAATTGTAACATCCATTTGTAGTTCCTCTCACAGTCAGATGTGATGCCTTTAAAAGTTGTAATCAATCACTTTTTAATCACAGCTGTAAATGTAAATGGCCAAACAGTCAACCTAAACATGACGAGCAGAGAATTTCCACACAATAAAGTTTATCGGCATCACTCTGAGAGGTTAAAACTCAACTATGTTACTGTTAACTGTCATACACAGAAACCTCAGACTACACCGACACAGATGAAGAAGATTCTTCTGAGGACAGTGACGACATCACTGAATCTACCAATAACTCAAGAAACAAAAAACACAGTCGAGGAAAAAGTCGAAACGGTAATACAACATATGGAACTGCGTTCTTTTTATGCTTATTTCTGCCACACTTTTCATGCTTTTGTGTGTTGTGTCTGTGCAGATTCTGGTGGCAAAAGTGCCGAGTTTGACCGGATGCAAACATTTGGCCCAAGTGAAAATGAAGCGGCTGATTGTGATGGAAATAAAGACTCTGCTGGGTCGGTAAAACACTCGAAGCACAAGAAAAAGGTCCAATGGAAAGAACAAGCATCTGGTAAGGAACAAGAGGAAACATAAATGTAAATTTTAGTTGAAAAGTAAATGTCAGAGCTGTATATGAAGCAGGGAAGCACAGGCTGCTTGTTTTTGGTTGGGTGTGAAGTCTGTGTGATGTCTCTGGTCCTTGCTGCTCTGTTTTTAGAGCAAGATCCAAATGGACTAGTGAGTAATGATGAAGCGAGTGACGGAGAAGCAAGTGACACAGAAGCAAGTGACAATAAAGCAAGTGACAGTGACGGTAATGAGGACTCCAGCGGCCAGGTCAAGCATTCAAGACGTAAGAAGAAAGAGAAGAAGAAGAAAAGCAAGCAGCAGAAGAAAGCAGTGAACGGTGAGAGCCATAACGGCCAAAACATGTATGTTTTTCTCCCTTAAGCAGTTTATATTGTTTTGAAACATGTTGTTCTATGAGTGGAAGGAAAAAAAGTAATTCATATTTGTGTATAGGAGTAAAGTGTTGTTCTAGTTTTACTGGCATGGTTTTCTGACTGTTTTCAAGTATGCTTGTGTTTAAGTGATTTCATTTTAGTATAATCTACCCCATCGTTCTCATTGTAAATATCACCTTCTGAGGCAGTTATACTAAGTTCAAGATGTCAAATTTTGATTTTTATAAAAGGTGAAATTACATGTCCTGAAGACCACAATGAGTGTGACGAGACCGAAGATGCTACCATGCCTGCCAAACATCAGAGACGTAAAAAAACAGGCCCGCTGATAGAAGACGTGCTGATTGGTAAGTGGATAAAAAGAATCGCAGGAAGGAGCTGCAGCTGGATTCATCTGCCTCTGTTGATCCAGTGACCAAACAATTAATTAATCAATTCACTATTTTTTTTCAGTAACACCTGACACATCACTAAGTATATCTTTAAGTTAAAGTTTTAACTTTATACGCACAGAGCCTGTAAATATCTGTATCACTTATATGACATTTCTGTATTTCATTAGGATTTGGAAGAGAATGCAGTCAGCACAAATTAAAGGCATCATAATATACAAATTATTAGTCAACAATAACATACAGCACCATAACTGTCTCAGCAGGGAGCATCATGCACTGCAAGGCCAAATTCTTTTGCAACATTCATTTGTTATAGGACACAGCATGTACTGACAGTTGTTGTTTATGGCACAGATGAGTCCATTTTCTCTCAACAATACACATTAAATATGAAAAGTGAGTTCTGAAAGTACTGTGGCATATGTAAGAATCAAAAAGGACAACCAAGCTCCCTGTGGAGACTGAAAACTATCTGAAAAGGTATATAACAACGAGGATTTATGAGCAATTTTAGGACAAATAGCTAATGTTTCTGCAATTAATTTTGCTGTCCTTTCAGTGTGAAACAGGTTTGTTTTAGGATGCAAGTCAAGATAATTATAGTGCCTAACTGTCCACTGTTGCGTGTTTTAGATCCCGGAGTTCATTTCATCTGCGGTCTGTCTGATGTCAATGCAATCATCAATGAGTCTGCCGAGTTATCGTGTAAGCTCAGCAGTGAGGACTGTGAGGGCGTCTGGTTCAGAGACGGCAGAAAGGTTAGTCACAAAGGTTAATCTCATCATTTCCTTGTGTACTGTGTCTGCCTCCATTGTGAAAGCTCATTAAATATTAAGTGATTACGATCGTTATTAGTATAGATTGTACTTTCTATATGAAAAATTGTGGTAAAGAGTAATAAGTCTAAGATATAGATAGCAAAGCACAATCTCAACACACATCTGGTTTTATTTCTTTTCCTGATGTTTCAGAGGACCCCACGTTCCTTACAGAGACTCTTTTCTGTACTGGAAATTACCCCCAGTTTCATATATTATGTGTTGAACTGTGATGTACCAGATGTTTAGATAATTTGAGCCTAAGTGGGACACAACAGACACAAAGCCCTTTTAGCTGTGCAGTGTTGCCAATTTGAATAACAAATTAACTGGTAGCGCTCAATTTGTTTATTTTCATCTGTGTGCCCCTTTTGCTACCAGATATCCCCAGATGACAATTTCATTGTGACTAAAGATGGAGCGATCCATAAATTAGTCATAATCAGGTGCGAGGAAGAGCACTCTGGGAAATACCGCTTTGAAGCAGACGGGCGTAAAACAGAGGCGATGATCAACGTCAAAGGTTTGAGAGTCTGTCATGATAACAACAATGATTTTTTCATGTTATGCAAATTGTTTTGATGGCCACAGGTTGGAATCAGATTACAGCTAAATACCACATAGATACGAAATAACCCAGACTGGTGCCTCTTCCCTTCAGACCCCCCAAGGATCGACCCTGCAGACCTCAGTGCTTTCACTGAGCCGGTGACAGTCAAAGTGGGGCACAATGCCATCTTCAAACTGCATTTTGTTGGCCATGAACCCGTAAAGATTAAGTGGTACAGAGAGGGCGAAGAGCTCCTCGATGACAACAACACAAAGATAGAAAAATCTGCGAGTCACAGCCGCTTGCTCCTGAGCAGGTGCCAGAGGAAGGACACCGGAGAGATCAAGATTAAGCTCAAGAACGAACACGGCTTCACTGAGGCAATTTCACAGCTAATTGTGCTTGGTAAGTCAATTAAGGACAATACAGGAATTCAATAGATTTTCCTCTTTTGCTCTGCATAGAATGTAACAATAAAAACGTTGGATGGAAATAATTAACTGAACATCCAGCTCCTTTAAGACAAATGTAATCTCTTTAGATGCCAAAAGATGTGATTTGTGCAGAAAGCGGGGTAGTAAGAAGTGTTTTGCTCTTTTAAGACAACAGCAAACAGCAGTGTCATTAAATGCATCACAGCTCATCCACATAATAGTAAAAAAACAGGCCAGTCTTTTCTCCATCAGGTGAAGAGGGGGCCACATTTCACTGAGCCCATCTGTGCCTGGACAGATTTAGGTACTTTGTCCCCCAAATGCAGCTTTCAAACTACAGTTCGACTGACAGAATAAAGAAAAAATAAGATTGTTTTTGTTCTTCCTGGAGCAGAGTCCCAGTTGGTGATAATGTGGCAGGTTAAAGATGCGTTTTGGAAATAGATTTCAATGCTTGACAAAAGTTATTATGTTCAACCCTCTGCTATCGCTGTCAGCATCACAGCTGTCAAATTATACCATTATCATCGCTCAATGAAAATGCTGTTTCCCTAGGCAGAGATGCAACTCACACATTTAAGAAGTTAAAGGTTTTCAAACATTTTTTTTATATTTCAGACAAACCCACTTCACCGCTGGGTCCTGCAGAGGTGACAGAGAGCTCAGCTGTGTGTATTGAATTTAAGTGGAGGCCTCCAAAGGACGACGGCGGCTCACCTGTGATTAACTACGTCATGGAGCGACAGCAGGTTGGACGCAACACCTGGAAGAAACTCGGGGAAATACCAGGTGTGTCCAGCTACCGCGACACAGACGTGGACCACGGCCGGAAATACTGTTACCGTATCCGGGCAGTGACTGCAGAGGGTACGAGTGATGCGATGGAGACTGATGACATGCAAGCTGGCACACTGGGTGAGCGAAAAAAACTGCTACTGGTGTGGTTTCTGTAGGATCAGTTTGATTACCTAATATATAATCTATAATACTGAAGTGATAGGTGGAAATACGCCCAGAAAATCAAACTGACAAAACATGCAGCATTAATGTCACTTTCAAAGTCCAAAAACAGCAAAGTCTGCAACCTTTGAGCTAAAGAAACACAATATCACTGTTACTGGCACTGACAGGACACCTTGCAAGGCGAAACCACAGTTCACTGTAAAGGTTCATCTTATTTTCCTTTCCAGATCTCAAAAAGCCCACCATGTCCACACAGTTACACAGTTTGAATTTGTCACAGACAGCAGATAACTAACACCAGCCAGCAGAAAAGACACAAGGTCACAACAAGCACAGGTCCTGTACGGCACAGCGGCCTACACAACACAAACAAAAACAACATAACACAAACATAATTAAAATAGGAATGACTTACTGATTGAGGTGCTTGGAAAAAACTCCATCTGCCAGTCGTTCCTTCATGTGCTGCACAAGTAATCCTTTCAGGCCCTCAGTCTGCACTGAACAGTCAGTCGTCCAGAACAGGTTAAAAAGTCACGATCCATGATTTTCTCCACGAGCTGTTGCTGTTGGAAAAAAGTCATATTAAGAGGGCAGTTCACCCCAAATCTAAAACACATTTTTTTTTCCTGTTTACCTGCTGTATCAATCTGGATCACTGAAACTGCTCCTTAGCTTGTGTAATGGGTCATGGTTTCCTAAAAAAGAAAAAAACAACAATCACAACTGATTAAAATTTTTTAAAAAAGCCCAAGAAATAAGAGGGAAAATGTCTATTTTGGATTTTGTTTAAGTTTGAATCAGTTTGTTTGCAGACAATTAAATAAAACTTAGGTCTCCTCTTCTCAGTCTCATTGTTTTCGATTAAAAAAAAAGTCAGGTGTTAAAAAATGATAATTCATAATTCCATTATATTATTGCATTAAGAAGCTGATTATTTTTCACAAGTGAACTCAAGTATTATCTTAATCTGTTTTACTTTGTTCTTGTGCTGCTGAAAAACCACCATGAAGGAATATCTTATCTTATCTCTAAAGGGATCATTTAAGATGTTGTACCATTGACGTATTAACTTCATATAAATCTTTCTACACTAACTTATGTTTAAGTTTCCTCAGCCGTCACTATCAACCCCATCAACATGTGTAGCGGTGGATGAACTAACTAATATATTAGCATAATAAACAATGTTATATCAGCATGTTAATGTATTATATAATTAAAGCCAGCTAACGTTAGCTGCACGGTGCATTTCACAGTGTTGCAGAGAAGGTACCTGACATAAACATACCAAGAAACAGGAAATTAACAAAACTCGAATAAAAATAGGGTGGAACTGGTCTGTTAGTGAAATAAATGTAAAAACCAGCATCCTAGCTTGATGTAAATTAAGGTACCGTTAGTTAGCTACAGAGCTCGCTAAACATCCATTTCTGTAGAAGCAAACTTTAAAAAACTTAACGCAACTTGTTGTTCAGAAAACACTTACCACTGCTTGGAAAACCTTCTCACACTCTTTAAAGATGGTTGCATTCAATCTGTATCGTGTTTTATCCGTTTATATTATCTAATCCATCAGTAAAGGTGATTTATCCCACCGAACAAGCCTACCTGCAGCTCCAGCACACAGGTGTGGCTCCCGTTAATTAGGGACGTGTGCAGCAGTCAAACTGAATATCAGGACCAACCAGCAAAGACCGGGGAGCGTCCCAAATATCCCCCACATGAGCTGCGTTCCTTGTCTTTTTACTTTTACTATGCACTCCAGCTTCCCCTACACAGTACGCACTGTTGCATGCAGTATGCATAACACTGGGACATACACTTTCTCATATATGCTATGCAGAGTATTATGGGTAGGAATAGAAAGAAAAGCATGCTGCAAATTGAGACTGCATGCAGTAGGACATCCTTGTTCTTTTGTTTTTTGGCATACTGCATTCCACATACTATGTATTACAACATACCAAATCTAGTAAGAGTGTGTTGGTGATATTGGTCAGAGAGATTATGTCTTTTTTGGGGGTAGGATGTAATGGAAATAGATGATTATGGTCCTCAAAGCCCCAAAAAAGATACATTTAATACATTTAAAATCTAAATTGTTACTCATGATAATCCACATTCTTTATCGTGTGAATTTCCATTAAGGAGCTATTTGTTTCTTTTTCTTTTCACATTTTGAACACCACATGCCAAGTGCCATTATGTTTTTTGTTTTTATTGGTTTATTAGATGTATTTTATTTGTATTTATTTATTTTAGGGTAACATCACTATGGATAACATATCCAACACTCACACTAAAACAATCACTCAATCAATAAAGAAAAACATGCATTTTTTTTAATTTTTGGGGTGAATTAATACTTTAAATGATCCACATCTGTGGATATATTGTGATATGTCAAAATGTGTTCTGTGATCATCAGATGATTCAGTGTCATTACTGCCCCCTGCTGTGCTTCATTGTTTTAGACTGTCCTGATTCCTTCTGGTCTGTTTTCTCTTTGCACCCATCACATAACTTGTGAAGCATGAGACACAAGTCAGTCAGATAATCTCTCTGCCTATGACTGATGTGAGGATAAAAATAGCTATTATGATGATCAACAGCCCAAAAACGTAACAGATTTTCAATGATATAAAAGAAAAGCTGCAAATTCAATCAACTTCTTGCTGATTAATTTTATTTCAATAAAGAGACGGATCATTTCAGCACAGGGCTAATGCATAAAATAATAAAAAATTATACCAATAATAAAGTAAACTGAAGCATCATATTGGTAGATTCCTATTCCTCAATACTGCTTTGCTACTGAACTGACTATTTTGTTTCTTCATGTTCCAGCCTTTCCTGGCCCTCCAGCACCTCCAAATATAGTAAGCGCCTACGACGACTGCATCAACATTTCCTGGGCTTCACCAACGAACACGGGAGGGTCACGTATCCTGGGCTACATTCTGGAAAAACGCAAGAAGGGAAGTAATCTCTGGGCCGTTGTCAATGCCATGGATGAACTAATAAAAGGTCTGTTATTTCATGTATTTGTAGATCAATCTGATGGCATTGGAGACCATAATGTTGATGATTTATTGTTTCTGTGAAATTACTTACAGAGAAGAAATATTCAGTGAAGGATGTTGTGGCAGGTATGGAATATGAGTTCAGAGTCACTGCCATAAACCTCTCTGGAGTTGGTGAATACAGCAACGCCTCTGAGTTTGTTTTTGCACGGGATCCAAAGAGTAAGTGGAACAACTGTTTTCCATGCTAAACTCAACAATAAACAAGAGATTGTGCAAAATATCTTTGGGATTTGCCTAAACATATACATTTATTATTATTTCCAATAATCCATCTGACTGAGATGAATTTAAATATTTGCTATTTCAATTTGCTTGAATTTTAATGTTCCCTCAGAGCCTCCTGGTAAAGTCACAGGCCTGAAGCTGACAGAAACGTCTTACAGCCACTTGGTCCTGACTTGGACCAAACCTGAGGTTAAAGAAGGCATACAGGACGAAGCAAAGGGGTATTTTGTGGAGATTCGGCCTGCAGAGAGCCTTGAATGGTCCCGCTCTAATACCACTCTGATCATCACGACTACCTTCAGTGTGAGGGGCCTGATGTCCATGGGCATGTACTGGGTGAGAGTGATTGCGATTAATGACGGAGGAGAGAGTGATCCAGAGGAGCTGGCAAACTATGTCCTTGCAATGCCCTCACCTGGTAGGTCGACTCTTGGGAGAAATGTAGTGTTGCAGCTATTTATTTACACTGTGAGTGTAAATAAATAGTGAACATTTAAGAGGCTTTGAGTTGAGTTGAGTTATAATTTGAGTTGATTATTAGATATATGAATAGAAACAACTTGACACACAGCCCCTAAAAAAAAATTGTAGGGAGGAGTGGAGCGGAAGAGGTTTAAACAAAGCTGTTTTTGCTCATTATTTTAGTGAGACCAAAGTTCACAAACCGCAAGATGAAGAGCTTCATGGTGGTGAGAGCAGGAAACTCTGTCAGGATCACAGTGAACTTTGAGGTGGGACTTATACTTTTTGCTTTATTATTGGTAACATAGCGAGGGAAATTGGGGTTTTGCAAACATAAACAAGTGGGAAACTCAGCGGTTAGTACATTCAGGCCTGAAATACTCAAGATATTTCTAATGTTGTTTTTTACAGGCCTCCCCACGGCCTCAAATTATGTGGCTGAAGGACAATGTGCCAGTGACAAAGCGAGTTACAATCAGTAACTCTGACGGCTCATCCCAGCTGCTGATCCCCTCGTCTGAGCGCTCGGATTCTGGCATTTACTCCATTTTGGTCAAAAATCTTGCAGGACAGGAGACATTCAGTACAGAGGTCAGGGTCACAGGTAAAACTAAACCGAAGAAGTGTGTTTTCTTTGCTCCATCAAGTGAATGGATGAGCTAGTAAAGCTGATTGTGGTTGCAGATGATCCAAAGCCTCCTGGGCTGGTGGAGCTGGAGGAGAACGTGCCTGGCACAGTGACTGTGATCTGGGAACCTTCTCCTGACGAGAAGCGTGATGACCGCCTCCACTACACAGTGTCCAAACTGGACTCCACCAAGCGCACATGGACCACAGTAGCTGATAGACTCTTCAATAACAAATTCACAGTCTGCAATATAATGCAAGGGAGGGAATATCATTTCCGAGTGTATGCCAAGAACGACATGGGCATATCTGCACCGTCAGAGTCGCCAACCTGTGGGAAGGAGAAGAAGAGAGGTGTGCATCAAATAACCTCAAATTCTCACTTTGTCAGGAAAAATCTAACAACACTGTTTCTCATTTCTTGCAGAAAAGTTTGTGGTGAGCGTGCCGACCAGGAGGGACTGTGATCTGCGATGTGCTCCAACCTTCATCGTGCCTTTGAAACTTCACAATGCACCCAAAGGCTACGAGTGCTACATGAGCTGTGCAGTGAAGGGGAATCCCAAACCTCGTATCACCTGGTATCGAAATCACATCAGCATAAACACTGATACCAACTATTACATCTCCGACACCTGTGGAGTCTGCTCCATGTTAATCCTCCAAGTCGGCCCCAAAGACATGGGCGAGTACATGATCACTGCGGAGAACGCGCTCGGACGGGCCGAGTGCTCCACCGTCCTCAGTGTCAGAGGTGAGAGGGGAACACAGCTGCACTTTAAATCTAAATATGAGCAGAAAAAAATCAAAAAGCATGCTTTTGATCAGTGGAGGAAGAAGTATTCAGATCTCTTACTTAAGTAAAAGTACTTACACCACACTGTGAAATGACTCCAAGTAAAAGTCCTGCATTCAAAATGTACAAGTACCTCAAAAATGTACTTAAGTACAGTATTTAGTAAATGTTCTTAGTTACATTCCACCACTGCTTTTGATGCTTAATCATTTCATCTTTCTTCCAAACAGAGTGAAGAAACAAAGGCACCACAATATGAGCAGAATCTATTTCAAGCTTCAGATCTAAAACACATGGAAAATTAAGCGTAATGCATTCACTTCTGAACAATATTTGCCTGTTTTTATGAAGTAATGAGATAATTATATCAGAATCCAGAGAAAAGGTTTTCTCTTTTTTGCTAAATGAGATAATTATCTAATTAGTTCAGAAAAAAAAAAGAAAAATATTCTTTTCCCAAGTGAATGCATTAAGCTTCCTTAAATACACGATGTTTGAGTGGTTGTGCTGCTTGGATGTAATGCATCATTTGCAATAAGAAAAATATGTAATTGGACTGCTTATAAAATATAAAATAATTTATCAAATAAAACATTGCATTGGGTGGTTTGAAAATGATTTTTGTTTGGATTCTTCAAATCAGATAATAAATGCAGAGCATGGAGACGGCTGTGGTTTGATCTAATCCTTTTCCAGGTGAAAGTGGCACGGCAGCTTGTGAAACTATATTAATCTCACAGCAGAAAACACAACAATAACAATACTGTGGCTGTTTTCCTGATTTAGCTTCTCATAGTTTTGAATGTGATTATGAGTGTGTGTCTATGTGTCAGCCTATTAATGGGAGGGGGAATAGGCTCCAGTCCCCCCACAACCAGGCAAAGGATAAGATGAGCATTACAAAATAAGATAAGATGATATGGGATAAGATAAGATAAGATACAATAAGAAGATATGGTAAGATAAGAAGATTAGATACACTTCATTGATCCCAAATCACAGAAATGCACTTGTTACAATAGCTCAAGAAATGAAATAAAGTTGAAATCAATCATATAAAATAAGAGATACATACACCTTATAGATATGTACACCTTCTACTGACAGACATGTGCACAGCTATGTATCACTACACCTGTAATTGTACACAACATACACACAGAATGTGTACCATTGTACTAAAAACATACAGGAAAAACATTAAGGAACACTTCATCCTTCACTTTATCACAAACAACACATCTGGAGAAACACATAGTCTGAAATTTAAATGATGATGCCCGACAAATATAGGTGAAAAAGTGAAGTATGATATTTACCTCAGAGATGCAGCAAAGCAGACAAATAAAGTTGCATGAAAGGGAAATACTCAAGTAAAGCACAAATACCTGAAATTGATGCTTAAGTAATGTAATTAGTTACTTTCTGCTATTCACTCAAATCAACAATAAAACATGAAAATACAAGCAAACAACATGAAGGAAAATAAGAGATACAGAAACATTATAATAATGACAAAGAAAGAAAAGATAATCAATTAGCCTTATTGGGGATTAACAAGAGGTTTAAACATAGTGAGGATTTTAATGGGCATTTAACTCCTAAACACTCTAATGGAGTGAAAGAAAGCATCAATGGGCAAGAAGGTGCTGAATGTGACTTTTAATAGAAATGCAGCTTCTTTTCACATTCTGTGCATGTCACTGGGTGTGTATCATACACTTATAATAGGATGCTACTATTACTACAAAAGAAGAGAGGTTAATTGACAGTTCAGGTCGCTATAAATCCATCCCTGTCATCAGTAGGGCTTTCTCACAGCCCAGTCATACCACACGACTACAACCTATAGTGGCCCCTCGACAGGAGCGCGTGCATGCTGCAGGCCACATGCAGCTGCAGTAAAAAATAGCGCAGAGTAACCCTACGTGTAGTTCTTCCATTAGATGACAGCAGCACACATGGTGGCGGAGACTCAGCCACTCCCAGTGGCAGCCCAGCCCCCCTCCGCTCCTCTCCGCCCGGCTCTTCCTGAATGGCCGATCACGCTGCCTGCGGTCCACGCCTCCCCGCATCATCTCCTGCTCCAGCTCTTCATCTACAGCCCGCTGCAGCCTCTCGGTACTTTATTGAGCGGTGATTGAATCCAGCTCGATTTGTGCGGCGCCGGTTTAAAGGAGCCTTCTGAAAGAAATCGCCGCTCACTCTTCGCTCCGGTGTCTCTCTTTGACCCACCTTCCTTGAATAGCACCTCTTTGCCTTGGCTAGAACATTGTGTCCTCTGTGGTGAAAATGACTGCAAAGCATCGAAGAGGGAAGGCCAACCACAAACATGAAGATAACTTTTTCAAAAATGAAGTCACGGAGTCAGAAGTTCGCCCCGGAGTCAATAACTACGCTCTCCACTTGGTTTTATTCCTGCTGCTTGTGATTGGCGGCGCCACGGGCTCATGGTTCTGTTTCCAGCAGCACCAAACTTTAACCTACTTAACTGACAATATCATGGGCATGCAGATGAAAATAGTGAAACTACAGTCCTCCCACGAAGAACTGCGACAGTCAAGTAACAAGGTAAGGAATTAAAATAAACATGACCTGCGGTTATATAATGCCACCTGAGTTTGCAGCCATTAGGAGCACAGGGCGCTCCTCCTGTGATGGCCTATAAAACACTGTAAATCTTTTCATGAGCTTCTAATTTGCACAAACACTTTAACTAAATAAGAAAAAGGCCTCAGCACGCGCTCACACTGCACGTTGCCACTTACAAGTAAGAAAGTTAAGACCTGCAGGCCTCTATCAGATTTCAAAATGCCAACAGCCTGACTGGAGTGAGTACAAAACGCTGCTATTTCTAACATCCACACAGCTGCTGACGTTTGCAATGAGGATTATTCTTAACCTGCGACTGCAGGGGGCTTTATACTGATTTAATTACAATGAATCTGCTCAGTTTTTAAGGTAATATCTGGGGAAATGTCTGTATTATAACACCACTGAGGAGCGAGCAAGAGGATGCTGCCAAAATAAAAAGAAACAAGACAGGAGTGTGCCAGGGGCTAAATTTAGTCTGTGATTTTGATACTGAACACCAGTTCAGAGGCTGTTTACACGCCACTGGAAAAATTGTAGGAGAACAGACAGTGATGATGGTTTCATCTGAACCACGAGGCATCATCTCCTATTAATACGACTTTAAAAGAAGTTATATTCTGACAGCTTTCTGTCTCCACATGGATGAACTGCAGACAGAGGTTCATGGCCGCCTTGGGTTAGATTTCACTCTACCTGCTGGCGTTCATACTATTCCAACTATGTTTAATCTGCTGCTTGAAACTCCTGGGAGATGGGAAAAAAGAAATGTTATAACATAACTTATTAAAACATTCCCAGTCTGCACACTCTACCTTCTCCCATTCAACTCCACCTTTTGATTTAGTTCACCTTTAAGTCTGCATGAGAACAGCTCTGCTAGCTCAGTCTTGTTTCAGACATATTTCCTGTGCGAGCAGTAAATGTTTTTTGTGACTCATCAGTTTGCGCCTGGAGTTGCAAAGTTTTACCAGCCCAGTGCTGGTTGCCTCCATAATGAAATAACTTCTTTGCTTCGCATCAATTCTCTATGCAATCCATTGAGGTTTTACTAAGCTGTCCATGCATGATCAGACCTGTTGTAATTGGGTGTTTAGAGTATGACGGTTTGATTTAATTAAATTATCTGGGACAGAGACAGTACTTCTGAAGCTTTAAAATAAATGAGATTGAATGAAAACTAACAGATGATCCTTAAATGCATACTAGTCGTGTAAAGAGTTGGCTATTTAAAATATGATTCATTTATGCTCTTAAATAGCCAAATATGGTAGTTATGGTTGTAGTTTTTTACTTGACAATACAAATTGAATATAATATATAAAAGATTATATAAAGCATAATTTCTATATAGCATTTTTTGTAGTTTTGGCCTCCACTTGATAGCCTTTGGAAGCACAGTGAGCAGAGGAAGAGTCCCTCCACGTGTCCAGCTTGACTCTAACTTCCCTCCTGTCACTTCATGTCTCTTCGCAGCAGCACATTACAGAGGTCCTGGAGAGCCGTCTGAATGCCCTGGAGGATTCCCATTCACTGGCCCAGAAACAGGTGGGAATGGCCTTGGCTGCAGCTGAGCAGCTCAAGACCACTGAGCTCCCTGCTCAGGTGCTGTCGCTCCACACAGAGATGACAACGCGTCTGGCAGAGATGCTGCATGCTACCGCATCTCTGGAGCAGCTGCACCAGCTACAGACCATGCTGAACGGGAAGAGTGAGGAGTTTGATGGTGTCAGGATTCAGGTGGAGGGCCTGGCCGCGCTGAGCGCTGAGCTGTCTGAGAAGGTCGAAGTCTTGAAGGGGGGGCATACGTGTGTCTCATTGGCACATCAGTAGGGCTTCCTTACATGCTTACAGCCTATAGTGCCCCCTCGACAGGAGAGTGTGATGCTGAAGGCACATGCAGCTCTGTGCTCACAAAGTTTTGTCCTAGTGATGCTGCTCAGTTACATTTTACAGTTACAGTTTTCTGTCTCCACATGGATAAACTGCAGACAGAGGTTCATGGCCGCCTTCAGTTATATTCCACTCTACCTGCTGGCGTTCATACTATTCCAACTATGTTTAATCTGCTGCAGGAAACTCCTGGGAGATGAGCAAAAAAATGTTATAAAGTAATTTATCAAAACAAATCCAGTCTGCACACTCCGTCCCTCCCCTCTCTCATGCCACTCCACCTGTGATTCAGATAAATCAATGTAACAAAAGGATTCCATGCGGACAGCTCTGCTAGCTCAAACTCGATTCAGACATATTTCCTGTGCCGGCAGTTAATATTTTTTTGTGACTCATCAGTTTGCCATTGCAGTTGCAAAGTTTTACCAACCCAGTGCTGGATGCCTTACTGCCCTGAGCTGGTTCATACAACTTCCTGCCAATAAGTACAGTGAGGTTTGACTGAGCTGTCCATGCATGATCAGACCTGTTGTAACTGGTCGTTTTGATTCTGATGGTTTGACTTAATTAGATTATCTGGGACAGTACTTCTGAAGATATTCTTTTTTGGAGCGTTTAATTGATTTTGCATGTTCTGCCTGTGTCAGCGTGGGTTCTCTCAGGTCCTCCAGCTTCCTCCCACAGTCCCAAAACTTGCAGCTTTGGCTGAATTGTTGGCTTTTAATTGCTTGTAGGTTTGAATGTGCATGTGCATGGTTGTGTGTGTGTGTCAGCCCTGTGATAGTCTGGCGACCTGTCCAGGGTGTAGCCTGCCTCTCTCCCAATGTCAGCTGGGATCTGCTCCAGCCCCGTGGGACCCGGGTTTGGATAAGTGGTTAAGGATAATGAATGAATTGATTCCTAAATGCATGCTGCAACAGCCCATGCCTGCATCAGTGGGCTGAGGGGTGTTTAAGAAATGCTTAATTCATTGAATGGACTTATACCTTGATATGGTATTATAAATGTCATTTTTTTTAGCTTAATTAACAGAAGACATTATCATTTGAATATAAAAGATGAACATAATGTATTGTATAAAAATAAAACACTATGTTTATATAATAGTTTTCATAGATTGGGCATCCATTTGGGAGACAATGGAAGCTCCAGCAGAGT
The DNA here is from genome assembly GCA_903364295.1 of Serranus cabrilla. Classification (NCBI taxonomy): domain Eukaryota; kingdom Metazoa; phylum Chordata; class Actinopteri; order Perciformes; family Serranidae; genus Serranus; species Serranus cabrilla. The sequence continues at coordinate 314,468 of CAFUXE010000164.1, read as the reverse complement.
CAGTCAGCTTGACCTAACTTTACTCTTGTATGTCTCTTTGCAGCAGCAAATTACAGAGATCTTGGAGAGCCGTCTGAATGCCCTGGAGGATTCCCATTCACTGGCCCAGAAAGAAGTGGGCATGGCCCTGGCTACAGCTGAACAGCTCAAGACCACCGACCTCCCGACTCAGGTGATGTCGCTCCACACAGAGATGACAAAACGTCTGGCAGACATGCGGCACGCCACAGCCTCTCTGGAGCAGCTGAACCAGCTGCAGGCCGGGCTGAAGGGGAAGAGCGAGGAGTTCGAGGTTGTCAGGATCCAGGTGGAGGGCCTGGCCACTCTGAGCAATGAGCTTTCCGAGAAGGTCGAGGTCTTGACGGGGAGCATGGGTGAAGCGGAGTCCAAGCTGGAGAAGAAAGCTCGACAGGCCGCCAAGCTGAGCAGCACCCTGGAGAGACAGGCTGCCGAGGTGCTGAGGCTGAAGGAGCAGCTGGACACCTATCAGGCTCAGCTTGAAGCCAACACACTGGAGATGGGAGCTGTCAGGTAGGTTGTTGAAAAAGCACCGGCCTTTGGAGCTGTGGAGAGAATAGCTCACCTCCTCTGACCCATAACTTTATGTTGATTTTGTCAAAGCCCCGTTGGCTGCCACAGTCTCTGTTCCTCTCAGCCTGTGTCGGTAGGCCTTGTAACACTGCTCTGATCTGTGTAAACATGTGTATTGATGATTTTTGGAGCTGAATAGCTAAAATGAGTGCTCTTTGAAGCCTATGTTTGCATTATGAAAACCTTGCTGCCCTTCCTATAAACAATAAGGGTTCATGCTTCATGGGGCTACACAGTTAAAACTATATTGTATGTATTCTATAAGACGAAAATGTCTGTTCCCACAGCTTGAAACTGAGATTTTCACCTCCCTTGTCTTTCAGAGAGCTGGTTGAGAGTGAGCAGGCCCTGCGGCTACAGCAGGCCAGTGTGCAGGAGCAGCTCAAAGCGGTACGTCAGCCGTCTGCACTCTGAACTCAGGGCTCCGCTGGAGAGCATTCAGAAACAGGTTCTCCAGGAAGTGCACAAAACACCTGTCAGAAGTAGTTATCTACAGAGTTTACATTCTGTACATTTTTGTCATTGTGAGCTTTGTTTCGTGAACATTAAACTTTTTGGGATATGTATTTCCTTACATCACGTGACTGGATGATTTGGATACAAATCACCAAAACCTCAGCCTGACCTGGAAATAACTAAATAACAAAACGGACATCTGAGTTTTGGTGCAGGATTTAAATGAAAATTATTTTCTGAAAAGAGTAAGGCAGAAAAATATACATGAAGGATATTTTGAAGTTTGAAATATAAAATATGTTAAGGCATCAACAAATGGGGCAAGTTTATGTGAACGGCACATTTCAGACACAAAGACAAATCAAAGTGCTTTACATAACCATAAATATGCATACAAACAAAGCAGATAAGGCATGCCATTAAATAATAAATACAGAAGATCTAAAAGATCATCTGTAGAATAATAATGTACAATCTTTAAATGAAAAAGCAAACCGTTAAATCTTGCTTCAAAAGAACATGGGGTTTAATCTTGAAACGTGTGTGACATGCGTTGGCACACATACTGTCAGCCCACATGGTCTCTTTACTATTTTTGTTCACTGTGTGCCGAGAGGGAATCATCGGGAGATTTTCATCTCATTAATTGAAGTAGCTAATTGCCTGGCATGGAGTCTCTGATGATTTCACATCTACGCGTCCATTCATTCAGTGTAGATCATAGTTTTGTCATTTTTCTCTTTTATGACCTGGATGTCCAGATAGTACACCTGTAAATGATTTCCTGTCCAGACAGCCCTCTACTATAAACTAATACATGGTATTTTATTACTTTTTTATTCCTGTAGCAGGTGGAACAGACAGAAGTAGAATCGGCTCCCGCAGCTGAAGAAGAGACAGCCGCAGCAGCTGAAGAAGAAGAGGCACTTCCTGCGGATATCGAACAAGAGGCAGCGGCAGATGAAAGTGAAGGAGAGGCAGCTGCACAGGATGACGCTCCTGTCGAGCAGGAGGACTCCGTGACGGATGAAGCCGCTCCTGCAGAGGAGGAAGAGGCAGTGACGGAGGATCAGACGGAGTCGGTTGCCTTATCAGAAGAGACGGCGGAGGGGGTACAAAGTGAAGAGGAGCCTGAGGAGCAGAACCAGGAAGCAGACAAAGCAGAGGAGGAGGCAGCGTCTGAGGGAGTGAACGGACTGGAAGTATCGGAAGGAGAGGAAGAACAGGAGGATGTAGCTGAGGAGGCAACAGATGAAGGAGCGGAGCCATTAGAAGAGGATGAATGTAAGTAGGAATAAATTGAGATAAATTGAGGAACATATCGATATAAATGAAATATAATCACATCCCTCCTAATATATTGTTTTTTTATTGTTTTACAGAGTTGACGCCACCAGAAAGGGACTTTTTTCCGTATCGGACACACCCACTCTCAGTCTAAAATCACCATCTGCAATATGACAAATGCTGTAGGAAGACATGATTGATTGCTGTTGTTTAGGTGCAGTATTCATTATGTGGTTGCTCTTTGATTTCTTCAAACTGAAGTCTGCCTTTCAGTCACGATGCTGGAGTAAGAGCTGAAACCTGTACCTCAAAATATGACAAGGCTGAAGTGCCAATAACAACCTCAAAAGCCTTAATCCATAAAGCTGTCTTTCTACAAAGCAATTTACACTTTTCAATACTTTTTTTCATCAAGGGTAGTTTCTGTACTAAACTGGAAATCCAAAAGCCAATGACATAACAAGAAGCGGATGCATAAGCTGTCTCTCAAAGCACTTGAAGCCATAAGTAATGCCTGTCCTGGTGACATTTAAATGTCTCTTTTTGTCACTGCCTGAAATGTATCGAGAGATATTCTAGAAGGAAAAAAAAACAGTTGCAGTATCTTTAAGTTACAATCTCGAAGATCTCCTTTCTCTGAAGTTTCATTGTCTGTAGACTTTTTTTTGTTGTTGTTGTTGTTTGTTTGTTCGGCCTTAGTTACTGTAAACCCGCAATGCAAACCAAGACTGGAAAAAACAATATGCCGCTTCACACATAAGTGAGTTGAAGAGTGAGTCTGTTGCGGTAGGTCCGACAAACCAGTACTGGGTGTACGCTGCTTTTGATTTTTCCTGGTTGTGTCGCCACAGACACCCAGTTCATAGGTCTAATACTGTAAATGCAAGGGCTTTCTCAGTGGGCCATAGGCTCAGTCACCATTGTATTACCTCATCCAGCCATACGTAGAATTAACATCTCTTTCAATTTAAATCTTTGAGATCTTGACTTCAGTGTTGCTCAGCTGTTTACACAGGCAACACATCCAGTTTAAGAGCAAGCAAAAACTAAGAAAAACACCTTTTGATAAGAAACAAGAAGAATTCCTGAATGTTTTAAAGTATACAACAAACTATAGTTAGAATTTTTTTTTTTACTTTTCTCTTGTTCAGTACTTAAAACTGGAGCTTTGCTTTGATTTCGCACTTTTGTACCTGATTACAATTCTACTCAGAGCTGTAGTGATGTAAGATACAGTGGTCTTAAAGTCGTCTACCAAGAACTGTTTCAGCAACGCCGTTCAATGCTTAAATACTTTTTATTCAAAAGTAAACCGATCAGACCGCATTGTTTTGTGCTATTGTGAGTGTTTAACAAATTTCAGCAGATGTTCCATGAATTAAAGTCCCGACTAGGGTTGCAAAATTCTGGGAACTTTCCATGGGAATTAAAAGGAATTTGAGGGAATAAACTGGGAATTTACTAAATCAAAGGTTGGCCGTTAGCAGGGAACTTTAATATCTTTGGGGGAAATATATTTGACCATAATCTTGACTAAAACTATTGCAGTGTTGAACTGAAGCTAAATCTTCCATTTCCATTGTGGCTTTGAAATGCTCACTGAAAGAAACTTCAAGAAACGTAATTTTGATCCAAAACACCAATCATGCATCAATTGATGAGATATTTAACTAGAAAATACCAAAATGTCACTGTTGAACCAGAAGTCTTGAATCAAATTTTTAACTTTTTTACTCTCTAATTGGGAGCTTTTTGTGTGACAAAAGCCGCACAGTGCAACAGCTTATAAAACCAGAGTGGAACAGTGCTGAAATGCACAGATTCAGCTACATGTGAACCAAACAGGATTACTTTACACTGCAGAGTCATGTCAGACTTGTAAGGTTAATGTTGCACAGAAGAGGAGTTTCCCAGCAGGACGCTGACCCTGAACATGCATCAAAACTGCACCATGACTGTGAAATGTGACGGCGGAGCGAGGAGCGCTCCATAGTAAGCAGTTTTCCACAGTGCTGTGCATGTCTGAGAACATTACAAAGGTCAAAACATACGTTCACAACCCACGACTGTTTCTCCAATATAATGTGAATTATGAAATAATACAGAGAAAATGTTCAAGCTGTGATTATGGCAAAGAATACACATATCAGTTTTTAATAATATCAGATATGTTATGAAATTACCTCTTTGGAGACATGACGAATGTTTGTTCAGTCATACTTCACAAATGTGATTAGGAGTTCTTGGTAGTATAGTCAGACTTGTGCACCACTGTACATTTTACTAGGACCTTTCACTTTTCCAAAATGCACTGTTTTTGCCAATGTTGTTGGTTACTACTTCTCACATTGTTTATAAAATAAACCCTGGTTCTTTCACTTTTGTATACTCAATTCTGTGCTGTTGTGTCGTGCACAATTCATGTTGATCATATTACATTTGGAGCACTTGGAGATGGCTGCAAGTGTAGTCAGGTCAGGTTAGGCGTGGGAAAAACTGGCATGGCCAATTAAAGGGGTCCATGACCTCTGACCTTAAGATATCTGCAGGAAGTTTCTTTCCCTATTCTAAAATGGTGTATTTGAATGCGGTCCCCAAACAGTCTGAACTGCATAAATTGGGTTTTTTCTCTAGTGGATTCAATTAGCCCCAGATGTACTTGTGTAATGAGGAGTTGCCATTTCATTGTAGTGAGACCAATTTTTCACCTATTGTGATCTCAAACATAATCACAATATCCTTAATATCCTTTAAATTGCCTTGATATTGACAGTAAGTTGGTAAGAATCTTCAGTCTTCAAAAAAATCCTTGCAGAAATCTCCAAAATCACCAAAGTTTTGGATGGTGGAGTTAAACATTAAGAGATAGAGAGCCAGCTGTTATCCAAAACCTATTTAAGGCACCAAAAAGCCAAATGTTCCCATTGGCAAACATGTTCTTTCATAATGATGATAATGCTCCCTGAAGCACAGCTGAAATAGTCTCCAACAAATGTCCTTTTTACTCTATTTACTAAAAAGTACAGTCCCCAGGTGTCTTATTACCTCCGCCAAGGCCAAGGTCCAGGGAGGACGTTATGTGATCGCCAGCGTTTGTCTGTCTGTCTGTGGACAAAATAACTCAAAAAGAACTCCACGGATTTGGATGAAATTTTCGGACAACATGTGTATTGGGACAAGGATCAGATGATACAATTTTGGTGGTGATCGGTGATCAGGAACTCCATCTGTAATTTATATTATTGAGTCAATGACCATATTGCCTTCACTAACTGCCGCCATCTAGTGGATGGAATATTTCAATGCCAGTTTGCTCCCAAAATACACGCTTTCAATATAATCCTTCAAGTGTGCAATTTAGTATTGCATGACTGACCCTATTGCCTTGGCGAGGTCTGCGATCTCCGAGTGCTTTTCTAATTACATTTTGTTACAAACTGTACTAGTATAAATGTCTTAGTGACCTATTCCTCTTTGCAGATGCACCCTAAACATCACCCAAAGACGCCGCCCTTACATTTATTCTTTGATTGAATAGTTCGGTGCCCACTCAGCAGGGAAGATCTGCAGATCTGTCATGAGACCGCTAAAGCATGTCTGCAGTTGGCCCGAGCCCCCAATGTGTGACTGATTGAATGAATTACTGTGTTTACCAAGGTTCAACAAACTTAGGTAACAAGAGAAAACACATACACACTCCCATGGGATGATGTGTCCATACAACTTATTATTTGGTCAAACATTACCAGCATGTAGAAATGTGTTTGCTGCATGTTTATGGACTTGCTTGCGTTAGACCGCGGTAGACAGAAAGCCCTAATCGATTGTGCATCATTCAGATAGCCAGGAAGTCTCTCCCTCCCTCTCTCCCTCTCTCTCTCTCTCCCTCTCTCTCTTTCTGCACTCCAGCCTGTTAGAGAGTCATTGTGTTCAGCCTCTCCCACACATCACTGCTGCAGTGTCTCAGTGCCTCAGTCTCTGACCTTCCACAGGGACCATGCAAGCATTTGTTCCCAGGTAAGTTTCATGGAGACTGAGTCATGCTGTTCTATTCCTGGATTCTTTCTTCACCTATTTCATTTTCAGTGTGACAAGCCTACTTTTGACAACGCTCCTGGGCCTCATGTTTGTCACGTTAATGTGGAGAAAGTGAGCTCTGAACACGTGCTGTAGGCCTCTTTGAAATGATGTAATGTGAGCTTGTAGTTTGCTGCTTTGGTGGCTGAAAATTAGTCACTCTCTTTGATCCACTTCTTATGTACATTAGTAATTATTGTCTGAGGGATATTATGCTTAGCAACTATTTTAGCGTATGAATTATTAACATTATGTTAATATACATCTTAAGAGGAGCGTTTTGCTGGTTGATTAAACCTAATCTCATGAGTTTAATTGTTAATGAATCTGTTTGTAAGCATGCACAGATTGGGAAGCTCAAAAGCTGTTTAGTTGCTGATTATTTTACTGTCATTTCTGATCAAGTCTACAGTCCATATCCTATGCTTTGTACATTAAACAGTACAGTGTGCAGCCGACCGTCCCGCTGACTCTCAGTCAGGATTCAGGGTGACTCCACAACAGAGAGATCAATACCAGTAAAGGCTAGCAGAGGAGGGGCGAGCAGCTCTCTGGGTAAAACATGAGCCTCTCCTCTGATGCTTGCTCAGCTCTTTCTGTGTCTGTAAAGCCTCTTGCGGAAATCGAGCTCAGGTCTTGAAGTCACAGTGAAAATGCATCTGAGAGCTCTCTCCCTTCTTAATTTGATGTATTTCCTGGTGAAAGATGTTACATAATGCAGGGAGGAAACATTAAGTGTAAATCAGAGGGATGTTACACACAGCAGCCATACTTGTTGGACAGACATATATATATGTATATGATGCATTTTTTTTTATTAAATACATGTACATTTTCTTATTCAAATGTTGTTTACATTTTGTTAATCATTTCATTTCATTAATTGGCTGCTGGGTATTTGGGAAAATAGGTTTTGGGGTCAGTTTGGTGGTGGATCGATGGGGGGCTAATAGGTTAATCGAGCCATGGCGTCCAAACCATTAAAAAAAACTGGACACATAAGTTTGAAAACAGTTTCACTCAAAGAAAAACTTTTTTTTGTCTGTACATCTTAAAGTCAAGCCCTAGGCCGCTAGTTGTAAATACTTTTTTTAAAGGGTATTGAAAGTTCCACAAGGCTGTGATTATTATTATTAGTAGTATTTCATACAGCTATGTCAAGTAAAAAAAAAAAGGTCAAGTTATTGTCTAATTACAATGAAATGGTTGCTGTGAGGACTAGCATCATCACATATCAATGCATTTGGGTTTACAGTCACACCAAATGTATCCAAGTCAAAGACAGTCCAGGGGGCCCATGATGCAGAAATATTGAAGTTCACTATTTTAGAATAGCCAAAAACAGACAAATTAAAAAGTGAGTCTGGCTGTTAAAAAGAGTTTAACACTGATATATGAGGAATATATGCGGCTTTACACCTTTTTGGAGTATTAAGTAATAATATATACACAATATAAAACAAAAAACGCTTATCCAAATTTGGGTCGCAGCAATCCCAGCTGACACTGGACAGGACGCCAGACTATCACAGGGCTTACACATAAAGACAGACGACTATTCAAGCTCTCATTCACTCCTACGGGCAATTTAGAGTCATTAATTAAACCTAAGCTGCATGTGTTTGGACTGTGGGAGGAAGCCGTAGGACCCAGAAACCCACAGTTATAATTTTCGCATATCATTTGATTTCATAATGTTTGATTTTAATGTGCTCCCTTGTGTGTGAAGCACTGTGTGACCTGGGCTTGGAAAATATTATAGTAATATATTATATATTTGCTCTGATATAAATAAAAAAGTCTGTTCTGTCTTCTGTCCTTCAATGGTTTACATAACCGTCTGTGTGGAATTCTGTGACAGTGCCCTGCTGAAGTCTTATTGCTTAACATTTTTGTTTTGTTTACTGTTCTCTCTTTCACTGACCCAGGTCGTATCTGACCCCGGTCAGGGATGAAGAAGCGGAGTCTCAGAGGAAAGCAAAGTCTCGTCATGCCAGACAAACCCGCAGGTCGACTCAGGTAAAGACCAAACGGCTGACAGAGGTTAAGATTTTTATTGGATTTTGTTCGACTGTTGACATTATGAAGCCGCATGAATGTCCTGCAGGGCGTGACTCTGACAGACCTGAAAGAGGCTCAGAAGACCAACAGCCTGTCTCCTCCAGACAGACAGATGGAGGAAGGAGGCACTCTGGAAGAAAGGACCTGTCTGAGGAAAGGCTTGACAGATGACAGGAGAGTCACAATCGGCTCGACAGAGTCCACAGAAACAACAGAGATCAGCCCAAAATGGAGCAAAATGGACGAGGTTAGAGAGAGGAATGCATACAGAAATCACTTCAGGCTTTCTGCTGCAGAAGTAGCTGCTTTCTTACTTTTGTGATTTATCTCTTGTGCACATGCAGCAGGGGAATATTGAACCCAGGTTAGAAACCCTCGCTGAGTCTCCAGCACCAAACCTTTCGTACCCGTCTGTAGCTGGATCCTGCAGCCTGCTTTACTGCAACAACTCCTTCAGAGGTCAGCAATACATTAAGTGTGTGTGTGTTACATTTAGGTCCTCATTATATCCCCACACAACCATATGCTGCAAATGTTGTTCTTCCTTTCTTCTCATCTTATTAATAAAACCCCAAATGACAAAATACAGAAATACAGAATAATAAGCACTGCAGTTATACAAAAATTAGGGAATATAAAGTACATAGTGATGATACTTATGCTCAAGTCAATTGGACACCAGAGAGGCCTCTACTGTTACAACAACTTCTACTAAACCTTAATGACAGAAATCATAACAGATTCATAGCCAATTTGGGAGGAACCGTGCTGCATAAAAGCCCCATTCAGCACTAATCATAGATGAAAATTCAGCCCTTAAAATACCAAAATTGAAATAATGTATCACTGTAAGTATGTTTATTCAATTAGAAAGAGAGCCAAACAGAACATTAAGGTTTGTCACAAAGAGCTGTGTCAGTGTTCAATTTCATGAGCGATTAATACAAAAGTTTACAGCAGAAATACTTTTTCATTCGTGCAGCTGGTGAGAGATGGTGGAGAGATGAGAACCAGAACCCTGTTGAAGATGCAGCACAGCTGACCTTTGCAACAACGCTGAAACAAAGACGACACTGCTCCAATGAAGGTTCAGACTACAGCTCTGCAGAGGTATGTGGGAAACCTTTATGCTCTTTTAAAGGGACAGTTCATCCCCAAATAAAAAAACATGCATTTTCTGATAATTGTAGTGCTATCAGTCAGTCCAGATTGTTTTGGTGTGGGGTGCAGATTTTTGGAGATATCGGCCATAGAGATGCTGCCTTTTCTTGAATATAATGGTACTGAATGGTACTTTGTTTTTGGTGCTTTTGCCATATATTCCCATTAAGTTGGAGAGAAGGCAGAAATCTCCTCTGCCAATATTTTTGTAAACTCTGCAGCTGAAATAAATATCACTAGAGGTAAAATGAAACATATGTGTTTAAGATTTTGGGGTGAACTGTTCCTTAAATAATCACAACTAATCACAGAAAGAAAAGATGCTTTTATTTGAGCTGCTCTGCCTGATGTTGACATTTTTCCTGTTGTTCTCCCTCAGTACCACTAGATGGAGCCAAAAGGTTTCTATAGTATTCACAGCCTACCAAGGAGAGCTGAGATTTCTTCATAAAGGCCTGATACATTGAGCTTCCTTTAAAATACATGTCAGTATGTTCATTACATACTTTAATTATCATCAGCAAAGTAAAAAATACAATAAAATAAAGGAATCCAGGCATTAAATACTTAATAGCTGAGAATCTGATGCCACAATCATTTTATTGTTCAATATTCATAAACTCCATTGTTTCACATTCACGTCCAGGTTCACTCTCAGCCGAAATCTAAGCGTGCTTCAAAGGCAGCACAACTCTGCTCTCTGATGCAACACTTTGAGATGTACCGCAATCGTCGATGTGAAGCATGTGTTCAGAGATTCTTTTAACTAGAAGCGCTGGTTAATATCTGACAGAAAGACAGTCCAGGAGGATCAACCCCCCCTCCGCTCTCTCCTCCTCCTTCTCCTCTCTCTAAGTCGCTTTGCTTCCTCACATCACATGGTTGAGGTGTCTCAGCATACCATACCATATTGGGCAAACTGAGACGCTCTCTGCTTAGTCTTAGCCTTGAATTCAGAGGGATTGACTTTCTTTTCTTTTTCACCCTCTTAACTGATACTGTGCTCCCTGCACCTGCATGTGAAAAAACACCCTCACTAAATCCTCCTTTACTGGGTACAACCTGGTGATCCACTTGAGTTTCATTGCGACAATCTCTGTGTCTAAACAGATGATAAATACCTCAGTGAACGAGTGGAAAGGACACAGAAAAGGATATAGATTCTAGATGATATAGTCTCCCTGTGGGCTGACTCCAGGTCAGCGTTTCAGCTGTCCCCCCATGCTGGAATCTGAACCGGGGATCTGTTGGTAACATGAGAGTCTCATAGCATTACGGAGAGGACTATATCTGTCTGTGATAATCATACCGAGCAGCGAGGTTTCATCGGGAGCATGACAGGCTGCCCATCAGCAGAGGCGACCTCTGCGTGACTCCATGATGATCCGAGCAGATTTTCCACAGTGATTTTCAGGCAACAGAGAGAAAGACAGGTGTAGAGCGAGTCAGCTAAGAGAGTCTGCTACTTGTAAGACTGCTGGTGATGGTGGAGATTATCATAAAGGGAATTAAGAAGAGAGTTTTTCTACTACAGTGCCACTTTTGAGATTCAGTAGTAAAATCCTGGCTGGTCGGACACCCTCCTCTTCTATATCTACTCCAAAACTCTGATAGCAGATTTTGTGGCTCATTCTTCTGTATTCATGAGAATAATACCCCATATGGAAAGCCCTGAAACTAAGGGTGAGGATCAGGCTGGGGGAAGTCCAGCTGGGATCGACTCTCAGTAAAACTCTCCCACAACAGTGCCAGTGTAGTTCACTGCCACCAAGTCATATTCTCTACAGATGGTGTTACAAATACATATACAAGATGGCTACTGTTGCCAGTCTCAGTTTTCTGGTTGAATCTCAAAGCATCCATCACAAAAGCCCACACAGTGTGGCCACAGTGATACAATACAGTTTAAGAAACAAAGCTATAAACATCAACCTTTACAGAAGCACTTAAGAGGTAAGTAGCCATAATTAGGGGTAAATTAGCACCTCTGATCATTTTATTTATGTGGATTTTTGTTACGTAATTCAGTATTTTTCCTTCCCTTTGATATTTTCCCAGTCTTTATCTTTCTTTTAATCAGTTCGCCCAGCGTATGAGGCAGTTCAGGAACAGCAAGGTGCTGCGAACCGCACTATAAAAGGATGGAAGCATGTGACGAACACTATGGGACAGAAATCAGGGGGAGTTGCAGGATTTTTAAAGGAACAGTCAAACATTGTGAGAAATGTGCATACTAGCTTCCTTGGTGAGAGTTAGATGAGAAGATTAATAGCATGGCTGATGATTAGCTTAGCTTAGCTTAGCATGAAGACTGGAAACTGGCTCTGTCCATAAGTAACAAAACCGTGTAAAGCTAAGTGTAAAGCTAAGCTAAGCTAAGCTAAATGGCTTAGTTTTGTGTCTGCTTATCTTGTTCCTCAACTTAAAATACAGGCGTCTGATGACTAAAATCCTTCATCTGATTAAAATATAGTTAAAAACAACCAAGATTTAAAACGGTTAGCAAAAAAATGTGACCTAAAACTGGATGAAAGTCAGTAAAAGAGGACTCCGGAGGACAACCACAATGCTGATGCATGTGCCAAGGAGATATAACGCCACCAACAGGCGACCAAATGAAACGCACTATAACCTTGATTAAAATTGATGTTGGGATTGAAAAATGTTGGACACATTTGTGATGACATAAGTGTGCACCTTAATAACATTTAAGGTGCAATAACATCACATAGGTCAAGTTGTTTTTAGACATTTTATTGCAGAAAAGTAACATATTGCATCTTTAATGAGATTCTGATTTTGGAGAAAGATGGAACAAAGTCTTGACAAACCTCAGCATGAAATGAATCATCACAGCTGTAGGACAAAGGCCTTGTTAATATTAAAGAGCAAACATGTGAAATGGATTTTGGAAAGAGGAAACGTTGCTCCATGTGAGCACTGTGTTGCACTCCCACTAACAGCATCTCCTCTCCATCACGCTGTGGGGTGCACACAGATAACTGGACACTTCACTGGTGTTGATGGCTGCTCAGGTAATACTGTGCGTTGACCTTCCAGGACACAAAGTACTGCAGCCCCCCCTCCGACTCCGGCTTTGTGCTCCACCTCCCCCCCTTATCCCCCGTCCACATCAGTGGACAATTTTAGCCCTCAGTGCCGAGTTCGGCCATAGCAGAGCCTCTGGCAGGCCGCCAAAGCTGAAGAGAGCAGGGAGAAGCAGGGGGGGATTTGGGGGGTGGAGGGACTGGGAGGGCGACCAAGCAGTGAAAGGAGAAGGAGAGAGGGAGAGCAAGAGAGGGAGGGAGATGGAGAGAGAGTGTGTGTATAACTTTGGGAAACATAGGAAGAGGCAGCAAAGGGAACAAACTTTTCTCTCTTGGCTGCTTCCTTTTGGACTTTTTCACATTTCATCAAAGACCTCAGTGTTGACAGAGCGGAGACGAGGGAGGATCATTTGTTTGCTTTAATATTTGAAGAGTTATTGCTCACAAACAGAGGCTAATTTGTCTTGTTTTTCCTTGCATTTTTATCTGATTACTGCTTCACTGTCTGAGCTTTGAAGAAGGCGTGACCACACATCTGAAACCCCTCCAAACTTAGCTGCAGCTCTCTTCAGTGCGAAGCTGGACTAAGACACACACACACATATACACACGCACACCTGTTGTTGCTGAGGATTCCCCGGGAGCGCAGTCATGGGCATCTGCGTCACTGTTGCTTGAGGGAATCTGTGCAGCTGTTATCTGCTGGTGGCCTCGCTGAATGTTACAGTAGAAGTTGACCTGGCAGACCAGAGACGAGGGGGGAGATGTCATCCTACTACCCGCGCACCAAGGACCTGACTCGCACCAGGAAGTCACTGACAGACTCACCGCCGTCCTCTCCGTCCCCCACTGACAAAAACTACAGAGTAAGAGCAGAAACTTTTCTTCTAGAGAAATGCACCTTTTGGGTTTTAAGCTCACCAGTTTAGCAGCATTGATGTGTCTAATTTCATATCTCTCTGTATGGAATTTAATTTACATTAAGCTGTTAAAAGGAAACAGATTAGTCCATTTTCACTTTCAAGTGACTTTATAGTACGTTAATCCAAAGTCAAAGAAACAATTATTTCCTGTGGGGTTTAGTGATTGATCCATTAATCAGATTTTTTGTGTGGATTCAGACTAAATCTTTTAAGAGCAAAACATTTGTACATTTTTCAGCTATTTAGTTATTTAATTAATTAATTAATTAATTAAATGATTGCCTGGTGAGAAAATGGCTACCTTTCTCTGTCATCTATGACAGTAACATTAATATAATTGTTTTTTGACAGCATATCATTTCAAGACATGACCTTGAACTTGTAAATCATACCGGGCATTTCTTAGTATTTTCTGACATTTTCAAGACAAAGTGATTATTTGATTACTGAAGTGGCCGATTAACTGATAATGGAAATAGTTGGTAGTTTCAGCCCTTATAAACTTTTTATGTTTGGACGTGAGCCTTTGTGAGCGCGTTCAGTTAAAACAAGAGAACATTTCATACTTTCATTACAAGTATAGAAGTTATTTCCTAAGTTTTCTCCCAATTATGTCCACTCTTGATTCATCTTATTAGTTTATGGCAATGATGAAACCGCTCCTTTGATGACCGGTGTAAAGAGAGGCGAGTATTTGCACTCAGAGTCTGACCACATTTCTGGAAAACACTTCTGGACTGAAATGCTCCTTCTGTAATTTCCTGTTTTGTTCTTTTTTTTCGATCTAAGTGGTTTATTCTCATGGGCGTTGTTTGACTCTTGTGTTTATGTCAGTGCGGCAGACTGAGCCGTACTCACTGTGACAGCAACATTTAAAGGGGCAGGGAAAAACGCACAACTATGAAGCTATGCGATTGTGTCTATTTCTAGATGCACACATTTGCTTATCTAATGTTATGCAACACTACAGACTCTCTCATTACAGCACTGAATGCTACCAGTGGAGGCTGTCAGTTTTCTGCTTCCTTTTCAAAAACTGTCAGTCTCTCTGTGTTGTATCCATGGTGAAAGGCAAGCATTCATTTTCCATGATGTCAGCCCGATGTGAATTGGTTTGAGTTTTCATGGGAGAATAAATGTGATGCAGAGGGGGGTGGAATCAGGTTGAGGCAATATTTTTAGCACTTGTCACAACGTTTTGATGAGAACCTGGTCCTTTTTAGTCAAATTCAATGTGAGTTGCAGCTGCGAGCAACAGAAAAGAAAGAGGAACACATTTGCTTTAATGTATCATTAGAGCAGTTATTTAAAAATGTGTACTTTACTTGAGTATTTCCATTTTCCTGCTGCTTCACTTTAACATTTTATATTAAAGAAAACCTTGAATAAGCTTATGAAATGTAACACATGAAATGGTTTCATTGACCGTTTCAGGCCCAAAATGGTGAAATTATCCAATATTTAATCAAAAGGCAAATATTAGAGAAAAGTCTCAGAAAATGAATATGCATTTTATTGACACAATCATCTTATGAACACCCAGATTTGTGACCTTTAGAGGGCAATTAAAATAAGCTCCACTATAATCAGCTATGATGGTTAAAAAAAAAAAAAAAAAAAAA
>CAFUXE010000164.1:222407-299234 GCA_903364295.1 Serranus cabrilla | reverse complement strand
AAAAAAAAAGACTAATTTGACAGCTATATTTACTTGTCACTTTAATATTTTACATTAAAGAAATGTAACAGATGAGATGGTTTCATTGACCGTTTTAGGCCCAAAGTGGTGAAATTATCCAATATTTAATCAAAAGGCAAACATTAGAGAAATGTCTCAGAAAACATTTCATTGGCACAACCATCTTATGACCACCCAGATTTGTGATCTTTAGAGGGAGTCTGACCCCCACTGGATTAAACTAACTGCATATAAAGCAGTTAAATTAAATCCTTTATGACCAGCTATGATGGTAAAAACCTACTGATACATTAACAGTCTAACAATACCTTCCAACTGAATATTTTTCCATTGAGGTGTTAGTGCTTTTGCTTTCATAAAGGATCTGAGAACTTCTTTCAGCCATGGATGTGGGGCATTTTGAGTCAGTGCTCCTGAAAATCAAAGCAAGAGGAAGATCCTCTGAGGGCCCAGAGAGGCTCAGATGTAAAGAGTTAAGAGAGGGGAGGAGAGTGTGAAGTGAGAAAAGGTGAGTGAATGTGGAAGAAACGTCTTTTATGGTTGTGTGTGCAGTGTCAGTTCCAGGGCTGGGGGAAAAGAGTGTGTGTGTGTGTGTGTGTAGCTCAGATTTTCCTACTGCAAAATCCAGTGAGCTCTGGAGGAGTGATGCTGTGACAGAGCGAGGGGAAGAGGAGAGAGGGAGGGAGAAGAGTCTCCTAATGATGAATTCATTGGCTCCCACAAACTGCTGTTAACATTATCGTTTATATACTGCAGCAGTGAGCTCATGCGTCTGTATACCTCCGACTCCCCCCTGGTGTGCGTGATGTTGGTCCTGGCAAACCATAAAACTGGAGGCAGTTGTGTTTACAGAGCGCCTGCGGTTCAAGCATGCACCCGCTTCCATCAGCCTGACACCCTGTTGTTTTTCTCCCCCCAGTTGATTGTCTCTGTTGCATCTGCTCTGCCTCACATAGTTTGCTGAGCAAAATCCGACTCATTCTATTTTTCAAGGGAATCACATCAGTGATAAACAGTTTCATGACGCAGACGTACATGTGAGCGCGTGTATTTCTGTAAGACTTCCCTCTTCTCTGCTCAGAATCAGGTCCCGTAAACCCCACTGGGCTCGCCGAGAAGTTGTTTAAAAACTCATTTCACCAATTTGCTAATCCTTCAGTGTGAAATAGGTTCGCGTACAGGAACTCATAATCTCAAAAAGCGTTTCGGGAAGGGCCGTGTAAAAGTTCATATTCCTAAAAGCAGACGACATGGTGATTTATTCAGAAAACCAGTGGGCAAATCATCTGGGCTGATTAATGAGTGTGCACCAAATCTGATGGAGGAATCTCCCCGGAGAGAGTGAAAGCTTCATGGCTCCATCCTTGGCCCTTTTTCATCTGAGGTCATGGAGGTCTGTTTTCTCCTGGATAGCTCTGCTTAAGCACATGACCACATAAGGACAGGCAGCGCTGGCTCAGTTATGTAAACACTTGCTGAGGGATGGCTCCTTTGACGCTGCATGAAATATCCCCAGACTTTGTAACTGTGAGTGCAGGAATAACTGTGTGCTCTGCCCCTTTGGACATGAATTGTCCTCCTGTACAGCGTATGCTTTTAATGCAGTCTGTGTCTGCTTCTCGTCTCAAACACCTTGGACCACCACACAAGACGTTTATGGCCTTTTATTTCTAAACAGAGGTGTTTAAAGCCCTCTTTTCCTGGCGAGACAGCAACTCCAAATCTTCTGAATTTAAGAGAAAACTTTACAAGACTGCGTTGGATACTGTAAAGACATCATGGATCAGTGTGGACTCACTGCACGGCCTCCTCTCTCTCCTTCTCTGTCTCTCTTTTCTAGTCTCTGACTGATAATAAACACCTCCAGTCATCATGCTCTCATGTGCCACGTTTATCAGCTGATGGCAGTCAGTTATCTCTCTGTTCAGTTCGGTACAGAAACAGGTCAGATCTGGATTGATATGAATTTTGATTTTGAGTATTAAAACACATTAGCATGGGGAGGCAGGAGATACATAAACATGGGAGGATTATGAGGCAATGGGCACAGACAAGCAGAAACCCATATACTTTACAGTTGTTTGGCCTTTTTTGTTGTTGTTTTGTGTCTCTTTGCAGTCACTCTGCTTGTCATTTTATTTTGTGCATCTTTGTAGTTGTTTCATGCATCTTTATGGTCATTTTAAGTCTCTTCCTTCTCTTCCTAACCTAGTAGGCCCGCTCAGTAATTCAATCATGTACATAAACTACACCTACCAATTAATTACAGGCACCTCTTTGGGGTAATATGATTTTTGAAAACAGAAAAAAAACTCCTCTGAATGTAGCACAATACCCAGACTCCTCGCTGAAGTGGAAACAAATTCAGTATGTGAGCACAACAGGCAACTTGGCAGCCCTGTGCACTGGACTAGTCATAGCAGAACCCTGCCAGGACGGCCTGCTATCAGTCTGTTGTCTGAGGTCAGACGTCGACCGTCACACAAGAGATACTTAGCTTCTGATGTCATGATGTCATCTTTATGCTGCAGGCACTTGCGTGGCAGTCGCCTGTTCTAAAAGATTAACCGGGCTCACCAGGGAGGTTTGACCCACGTGAACCCTGTCAGCACAGTGTTTGGGTGAATTATACTGAACTCCTGCATGCATTTCTCCCCCCCTGGGACTTCAGGTCTCTGAACACGCTGTGATAATTCACTTGGAAGTTTTGTTTTTGTTCTCTGATGTCTCAAAATGGAAAATATTTCACTGCCAAGCCTCTGTTTGGTCTTATCAAGCAAATAAATCTGAATGTTACCGCGGCAGAGCATTTTTTACACTGTGTTGTTCCCATGCTGAACTGCTGAGCGATCAAACTAACATGGTTTGTTCTTTGTTTTCCAGCATGACAGATTGTCAAGGTGAGGATTTATCATTGTTATTTATCTCCTGTAACACAGGCCTGTATTTCCTGAGCAAAATAAATGCCCTAAATAAAGTGGCAGTGTGCACTGAATGTGTTACTTTTAGATATGACTCCAGCGGGGAGAGCGCGACAGACAAGCCACTGGGCCGCACCAGCTCTTACAGTCGGAGGGAGACGAGGCTGTCTGCTCTGAACAGACAGGAGCAAGACTCCACCACCAAAGACTATAAGAAGGTAGTACCTCCGTTTAACCGAGCACCATCCCTCCTGAATGATTCATGTGCTGCAGGAAGCTGCTGCATCACCGGGCAGATTTATCTATTTTAATAACTTTCCAATAAGGGCAAGCAGACGGAGATTTGATTAGACTTTAAGATAACTTCAACATAATATAAATTATATATAACTCAGATATAGAAACACCACATAGTTATGTACTGTATGTAATAATGTCTAGCTTCGAGCAAAATTCAATATTATATAAATATGAAAATACATTTTTTAAATCTGTATATCTTCTTAAGAAAAGATGTGTGTGTGTGTGTGTTTATACATGTAAAAATTGTAGAAAAAATATGCAAAATCTCATAAAAAAATATACTGACTCAAAATAATATAGAAACTTCAAGAAATTGTTCTTATTTTATTTTCATTTTTGCATAATATCAGATGTTATTTATGCATTTATTTATTTTCTATTCCAGGTTGGAGTAAAGTATTATTATTGTTAATAATAACAATAATAATAGTAAAAAAATAATAATAATAGTAAAATAAATAAATAATAATAAATTATTATTAAGGAATTATTGACTAACTGAGGCATTTACTGATCAGAATCTCTGGAATAAATCTATTCCTTCATCTCCCTTTTCTGCACTTTCAGATGTATGCAGAAGCTTTGCATGAGAATGAGAAGCTGAAGTCGCGGCTGCAGGACAGCAAACAGGAGCTGGTCAAGATCCGTTCCCAGCTGGAGAAAGTCACTCAGGTACAGAAAACTGAAAAAACTGTCAATTCTGTCATCTGCTCACTGCCTCACTGTCATCCTTTTCCCACGGGTGAACAGAAGGAAGGTTGTGGCTGATTACTTAATGAAATCATGTTTAAAAATAAATATAATTCTCCCAGTGCTTTACAATAACAGCACCATTGTAACCTTCCAGAGGCACGACAGAATATCAGAGAGATCGACAGTACTTGAATCGGAGAAAAGGGTAAGTGTGCTGGCAACCTTTTGGCATTTTATTTGATCTTCTGCACTATCAAGATAGATGAACGTCCATATTCTTTTTGGCTGTTTTCTCTGAAATTGTTTGTCTACCTCAAAGCACAGCCAAGTTTAACAAGGGACTGTAGGAGTGTAATCATTTCTGGGGTTTTTTGTTTACAGGAAAAGCAAGCTCTTGAGAAAAGAGTGTCAAACATGGAGGATGAGTTAAAGGTCAGTGCATGCAAAAATAATCTGTGCTCACTCACCCTGGATTTAAATAGCATATTTTGACTCTTACTCAACATGTGCGTCATTTTTTCAAATGTTTTTCCCCCTACCCTGTAATAACACTAACAGCAGTTGAAGGTACACACCTCCAGCCAAGCCCCTCTCACTCCTGCTAAATCAAGCACGCCTAAAGTGTTTTACGAAGCAAAACCCACACACATATAGAAACCTCCAGGGCTGTGGTGAGACAGGTGGGTTTGAAGTCAAGGAGAGGGAAGGTTAATGCTTCAGGCTCATTACCCACAGTGTTCTGCTGGGCCACTTCCTGCCAGGCTAAGGAGGAGCCTGTGCTGCTGCTCCCCTGCTCCACTTATCCCACTGTTGGGGTGAACATTGTGACCTAGTTCCAGCTGAATACCAAACCCCGTCCAAGAGCAAAAGACCTGCTTTTGTGAGACATTCCTGCACTGCACTGTGTGTACTCTGCTTCACAAAGAAGGACAGGGCCGAGCAGCAGAGAGATTTCAGGCCTCAGTAGATGTGGTCTGCACTGTGTGTGTGTGTGTAAGCAGTCACAGATGACACAATAACATTATCATTTCATTGTTATGGCAATGTTATATTCCTCAGGAGGTTTAAAATCATAACTTCGGCCTGAGATAGTGACGAGGACATTATAACTAGGACACATACAGCAGTGTGGTACGTCAGCAGCAGATGTTTGACCCCCGTGTTGTCGTGATTCCCTCAGCAGGACGCCCCACTGCGGTTCCGCTGTGGGTACCAGCCCTGAGAGCAGGTTGTCTCAGGGGAGGGGGGATGGTGAGTGGTCGCTCTGATGCAGAGGAGTGATTGACACATGCCACCTTGTCACCTCACATGACTCTGTTCTGTCAGAAAGTCGGGCATGTTTACACGTGTGGACACACATGGACATGATAAGCTCAAATATGTAAACCACAGCGACACAGGCACATTATCTTTCTGTTTTCTTTAGATGCAGAGCACGCCAGGAAGCTGGATTTTCACTCACAAAGTCACTTTTTATGTTTAACAAACTAGACGTTGTCAGATTAGTGCCATCCTTTGCCATACTGGAAAGAGAAGATAACAGCAACTCTTAAGACCTCCAGATGCAGAAATGTCAGTGTTGTCTTCATGAACAGCTGCAGATGCAACTTTTATTGTGTTACGATTAAAAGAACTGCAGTCGTGACACTCTGCAGGTGTCGACATTGCAAAAGCTTTTGCACACCTTTCTACAGATGGCGCACATAAGCACAGCTTCATCTGCAGAAGTGTGGCGCAGACAAATGGCAACCTCTAGGTCTGATAAGTAAAGCCAGGGTGGAAGTGCCCTAAACCTGCATTGTTTCTAACAGCCAGCAGGGGCAACTCTGATGGCTGCAAAAAGCAGTCAGATTATACAGAAGTCTATGAGAGATGATCCCACTTCTCACTTATTTTTTTACATTTTGCTAACACGTTTGTGGCCTATAAATTGCTTAAATTCGTCTTCAATATAGAGAGTCTAGCACTGGATGACACAAGGGCAGATTTAGACTCTCTTTTCACGTAAAGCAATGTCCTTTAATAGTCAGCAGGGTTCAGGACACAACAATCAGGCAGAGGCATCCAAATCAGCAGGCAGAATCCAAAACCCAAAAATGCAAAAACAAATCAAGAATACACAAGGGGAAACTCATGAAAGAAATGCTGGAATGACTGATACAAGGATACCAGAGGAACTGGCACAGAACAGAACAAAGGGAAGGACAGGGCTTAAATAGTAAAAAAAAAAGGGGAGGGGAGACAATGAGAGACAGGTGTGCCAAATTAGAGCAGGTGTGGGTAATCAAGGGAGCGGGAAACACACAGGGAGCAGGGAGTGAAGAGACCTGAAATGAGACAAGTTGTGTTTACCAAAATAAAAGAGGAAACATGAGAGCTTGCAACATGGAAACACAAAATAAAAGCACTTGGAAAGCACTTAGCGTCCATCTCCGTAGCTTCACCCTTTCTAAGTATAGTCACTTCTGTCTCCATAAAATCAAGATAGTGTTACACCGTAAACTAATGAGTGATGTCACCTTATTTTATGGGTGCAGTTAGGACTACCACCTTAGGTTAAAACCTGCCGGCACTGCGGCTCTGTAGCTGACTGGGTCTGGTTTCAGGTCCTTCTCATCTACAGAACTGTGTGTCCTCATCTCCCCCTTTAAGATAGTGTCCTTGTCTTAGTGTCCAATCCTTACATAGGTTCTTACATTTCACAAAAAAAGGCTGAATTATTCTCGACAACCTCTGAAACTTAATTAATAGCAACTGTGTGGAATTATCTGCAGGACTTGAGAGTTTGGTCAGATCTAATTTAATATCAAAGAGCTCAATATGAAGAGAGTGTAATAAAGGATACTGGTCATTATGCATTCTTGCCTCACTCTCTCCTTCTCTCTTGCCAAGGGCACCTATCCAGAAACTGCACCGTTTTATTCTGATACCAAGAGAACATAATATGCATGAACTGACAAGTCCCAAACACAGGCTAGCTTCAAATTGCTTTAATAAATGTGTTTTGGTGTAGTAAGAAATAGCTGGATGTGCTCCTTAAACATAATCCTAGGCCAAATTCATGTCTACACACTTGTGTTTGGGTTAGCCTGTAACACAAGTGCACTGTGTGTGTATGTGTGTGTGTGTGTATTGTGGTTTGCCCTCAGGAATCGCGTCAAACCACAGATGTTTCTGTCGAACCACATTGAGGTTCACCTCAAAAAGTCAGGCCAAGAAGAGAGGGAAATGAATCGTTTCTTTTCCTTTGACTTCGAACTGACTAGGCTCTTGTGCAAAGAGTGAAATAGTAGTTTTATAGGTTATGTAAATTTTCTTTCATGAATTTTTATTCCGTCTCCTTCTCAAAAGCTATGCATATAATAACACTTGAACACCTCATCACTCTCCAAATACAGCCCAGGTTTGATGAGCACAATCCCAGGGAGAAGTGGCTTCATACTTTCCTTTGCTTGGTGCAGCTTTTGCTATTTCCTCTCAAAATCCTCCTGTTGTGTGAATACTCTTTATATAAGTTTTGCTGATGAGTCCCTCAGATCTGTTGTTCTTTTCCACTGTCCGTGTGGGTGTGTGGGCGCATGCCTGTGTGAGTGGATATGTATACAGTCTTTCTCTTTGCACATGGCCTGCCTCCCTGCATGCTTTCTCTGCCGGCCCCTCTCTGTATCTCTCTCCTCCTCTGTGCAGGCTTTCCCTGCTCTGGCTCAGGTCCAGACCTTGCGGAGGGTGAACGAGTGTCTCCTGGCTGAGAATAGAGCCATGCTGCGCGTCCTCGCCCGCCTCTCTGAGACGGCCTCCATGCCGGAGACAGAGGACCTCTGATCCTCTGACATCATCTGTCCTCTCTCCCCCTCCTCACCCCCTTCTCAGCCACATAATTTCTACACTCCCCTCTCCTTCTGGTGCCTCTACAGCCCCCTCGTCCTCTGCTGTGCTCCTCTCAGGCAGGTCCTGCACGCTCCCGATGCTCACTCTCCCCCACAATGCAATGCATCTTCTTCTGCACTCTTTTAACCCAATCTCCTTTATGGCTGTCAGAGGGCAACCCTGCAGACCCCTCCCCCCAAAAACCTTTCTCATAAGCCTCCTTTGAAGGTTATTTTTAGCTACATCCATGTTGCATGGGGCTTCACATGACATGAACACTGCATCAAGGGTTTTTTCTTTGGTCTTCATCTACATTAATCATCTATGGCAGCAGCCTGCAATATAAAATATATGTTATTGATTTTACAACAAATACATGTGGCTTCTGTGTAATGTGCTGTGTAATGAACGCAAAGTTGTTTGCCAAGGAAATGAACATTCAACTCAATCTTCCAAAGGAAATGAAATGTGTGAGATCATTAGCCTTCATGAACAAGTCCTGTCCCACTGGGTGAGACACTGGGTGTGTTTTGGTTCGTATTTCCAAAAATATTGAAACATTCCTTTAATTGCATTTAGAGCAAGGCATTACTGTGATGCCTGGATTTGTATGCTGACATTTTGGTTATTATTCAATGTAACAGTAAAATAGAAAATGGGCTCCAAATGTGATTCGCTACAGGTCATGAGCATGTCGATGCCAGAGGCCTTTGCTCATACACCAGTTTTCGGTAATATGTCACAGCTAGAGAGCAGAGGATTATTGTTTGTCTCTAGTAGAGGGGAAATACTTTGGCAAAGAGGGTGGTTATTTTTAGTCATCGCTCCTCATGACCTAGATTTGGGAAATTGACCCTCTCTCAGTTTCTCTCTCTCTTCGACTTTGTTCTCTTTCACTTTTCACAAGCAGAACAGATTGTCAAAGTCACTCCTCACTTGCATGATTAAGTTCTGTAAAGCATGTCCTCATTGTTTGGCCTCAAACTCCACTGAAAGACAATGTCCGCCTGTTGTTAATGGTGATTGAAGACAGTGAATCATTGAAGTCCAGCTGAGTTGTGTCATTGTACTGTCTGAGGCTTTAAAGGGACAGTTCAGATTTTTTTTGGAGTGGGGCTGTATGAGTATGAAGTACTTATCCATAGTCAGTATCTTATCTACAGTAGATGGTGCTCAGCATGCCTTAAATTTGGAGAAGCAGGCATTAGTACTAGCATGGAAGCTAAGCAATGTACTGCAGCTAAATTTTGGCCACCTAAAAAAATATATATCAGTTTAAGAATAAGAATAATCAGAATATTTTCACTGCTCAAACAGGCCTTTTCTGTTATATTCACCCATGCTCTTCTAAAGGCACCAGACTCCTTTAAGAAAAACAATAATTTTACGTTGCAGAAAACAGGAGTTGCTGGTCCACACCCCAGTAACAAACAGAGCAGTGTGATGGCAGGGTAAAGCAGTGAAAATATTCAGTATATATTGTACACTAGAGGCACTGAAAATTCAGGTGTAAAAGAGTGAGTGAAGAGCTGTGGTTCTCACTCTGCAGCTGATGATGAGATGAGAAGCAGGTGTGTCAGCAGGCAGGAGTTAACGAGCTGATCAGGAGCAGCTGAGTGGAGAGGTAATCAGGAAGGAAGCCACACCTGCACCCAAGAACACTGGGAAACTGAGGTTTATGGCCCAGACCTTAACACATAGCAGTACATTACTTAGTCCTGCCTTCTTCTCCAAACTGGGAGCATGCCGCTATATCTACTGTAGTTAATACACTAACTCTGGACTCTCATACAACCTCATTTAAAAAATCCTAACTATCCCGTTATATAACAAGCATCCACAAACAAATCAACTTATACTTATATGTGATGATGATAACATTTTCTAATATAATGTATTTTCTTCTGCTGTCCCAGATCTTAACAGAGCTCAAGTCAGACAACCAGAGGCTTAAGGATGAGAACGGGGCTCTCATTCGAGTCATCAGCAAACTGTCCAAATGAAAAGATGTCTGATGCTCCTGTTCTGTGTCTGTGGATGCTCCAACCCTGATATGGAAGTTTAATTATCCACGATGTCACAAGTTATGACTCCTCTCTGAGTTATGGTGATGGCTGCTCTGCAGAAATAAATTCCTGTTGGGATGTGTGAAGATCCAAAGAGAAATGTTGGGGAGTGTCAGTCAAATTTCACCGTGTGTGATGATGGAGTTACAACAATCGTTTCTACGTGATTAGTTATGTTATCTTGTAATATTCAGTATTTCACATTAATCAATAGGGACCAGTTGTGCTGTTTGGACGGCCTTTCAAAGCCCAAATCAAACAAATCCAGGGGTTTGCATGAAGGTTCAGTTTTTAATAATATGACCACACATCACGTTGACACATCACGTTTGTTGCTACATCGTGCACTGCAGAAAATCACTTTAATGTTGTCTTAATTGTGAAAGAAGAGAGCAGCAAAGGGCCCTTAAGGCCATTTTGGCACAGAGATATGAGTGTTTTAATCAGAATATACGACCACAATGAGGCCCAGCCAGGCTACAAACAGGTGCTTCGGTTCCAGAAGCCAAAACAAGATATTAATATGAATCCACTAAGGCATCTGAGCAGCAACAACCACTGAAACCGAAGTGCTGAAAGATGCAGCAAAGACTGAGAATGTATCGAAATGAAGGAGAAAATCTCCAGCATCTCTCATGCATCTTTATTTACTGATATATAGGAATCATTCTCAACATTTTTTGCTCTATGAATCAAGATATTAAGACTTCATAAGATGCATGTTTTGGTTTGTTTGGTGTGCCTGCTTACCTCCCAACATTTCGTCAATTAGGACTTTATAACTCCCAAAAAGTCCCTTTAGCAAACTTACAGGCCATTTCCAACTGGCCAAATATACTTTTCTTGACATTTCAGTCAAATCTCTATCAATTCTAAAATTAATTTCAGATAACGTCCCTACATTTGTATTTAAAGGGGACCACACTGTAGCTCTGATTAAATGCACTTTGTACAGAATGAGCAGCCAGTGGCAGCACGGTATAATCTTCAGGCTGGTTTTACTTTCCATCATAACATAATTTAGTGTTTGCCAAATTCTGTTCTTCGGTTCTTTGTGTGGTTTCAGTAGCTATTGTTCATGTTTTGTTTTGCGTGTCCTTTGTAGAGGATTTTGCATCCAGCAGAGTGGGCACACAGAGGAGACGTCTGAGTGTGTGTGAGAGAAGGTGTCCTGTGTTCTGTAAGAGAGATATATTTATTTATTTATGCAGTTCTTAGTTCGAATCTTTATACTTTGTTTACTTCTTTTTCTTTCAAAGGAATACACTGATTGAATTCTCGGCCATCTTTCTGTTCGGTGATGAAAATGCAAATGCCAGAATCATCAACTCTTAGACGCGCTCTGAATCCCTGCTGACATTTTAGACCTCCGCGCTATTCTGTGATTAATAATGAATAAATATCAAGCACAACCCAAAGTTTTCAGGAACTAACTGTCGCTGGCACTTTTCATCATACGATGTAGATCACATACATTTAAACTTAAGTATGCTGTGTGTTGATATTATCACAATAAATTCAGTTAAATAAATTATTGGTCAGTTTAGTACTCCTGGATACATCTAATCCAATCCAATACTACAGTTTGGGGGTTGTTTTATCATCATGGAGGCCATATTACTGGTGCTATTGCATTGTGCTGCATTTTATTACAATTTCTTGGATGTTCGGGTTTGACAAAATGTTTGAACAATTTGAAATGTTAACTAATTAGTCTACTTAATATGATAAATAAAAATATAACGATGAAAGAAATAGTAGTGGTAGTGTAGTGGTTTTTCATGGAGCTCATAGAGAGCCATCACCTTCACTATAACCTATAAAAGAGAAGTCATCCCCGGTTCAAATTCAAAATAGTGTATTATTTATATATCTTATCATATTTAAGGTAGAAAACTGCAAAAAAAAACCCAGCTTGCATTCATAATTAATACACACAGCAGTGGGAAGTAAATTTACTCACACAGGGTACTTAAGCTTAATTTCAAGGAACTTTTACTTTTTCCACTATTTCCATTTTAATCTTGTACTTCACTATATCTCAGAGGGAAATGTTTTTACTTTTTTTTAAATTCTTTACTCCACTTCATATATTTGATGCCTTTAGTCACTACCTACTTTGCATATCTAGATTATTAATACGATATAAAAATCAGGAAACAAGTTATTATTATAGGTTAAATACCTAGCAGTATATAAAATAATTAAAACTACAACTTAGCTGCAACAATACATTGATAATTATAACCCAGTGTTATAATATTACTTACATATATATTTTAATATGGGCCATTCTGAATAATGTGTACCTTTTAAGAATACTTTTTTATTCAAGAAAAACAACTTTTCACACTGTGGCATTGCTACGTTTACTTGATGATTTTGGTATGTGTCTTTTCTTCACTTTAACAGATGAGTTGACCAAGTGCTTGATGTGTTCCTTCAACGATATAATGGTTTTGGAGTCCAAGCCGTGTTATTTTTGGTCACAAAACCACAAATACAGCTATTTTATACACATGCTGTAGATGTAATGAACTATGCAGTATGACAATGTTTATAATAATGTTGATGGTAGCTTAATATACACACATGAGTTTACTCACTTTGCTTAATAAACTGTAAAGGAATGGAAGTGTTTCTCAGTGTGACGTTAATATATTATGCATCGGAGGCAGAGAGAGTATTAAGTGCCAGCTGAGCCGAGCACTTTGCATATTAAACACAAACAAGTCATGGTAATTAAAAGGCCTTTATTTCCTATTTGTTTTTTTACAGAACTGGTAACACATATGATAAATTTGTAATAAGTTATTTGGTTCCCTTGATAACTTTATAAGGATCCCCAACGTTTGTCCACATAAGGGTCAAGAGGAGTTTGTGAGCAACGTTTGTGTCCAGTCAAGGGCTAAAGCATGCGATCCACAGTAGGCACAAGTACTGACATGAACACGCGCACCACGACACTAGACACGAAGAAACACAGCTAGAGGACACAACCTGACTGTCCTCCGACGCTTTAAAAGATGATGAAGAAGAGAAAGAGGTGAAAAAAGAAAAGAGTCTTGCATCAGGGATGAGAGGTGGAGGACTAAGCGCTCAAGAGGGGAGTTTGGTACGGTCCTGCATGTTTGGCAGTATACGGTATGTCCATGTTGTAAACATGAAGTCCGGCATTCTTTACGCTCAGCAAAAGCAGATTCAGTGGAGAAATCAACGAGCCCGCTTCCTATTCAGCATAATGATACTGATGGTACATAGCTGGTTACACGTAAACAGGACAAAGACACAAACGGAAAGCAAATGTGACTCTGGCATTGATTCAAATACAGTCCTACATTCTACATCAGAAATATACATCACAGAAAACAAAGAAAGACAGAGTGGAGGAGTGATTACACATATGCACAAGAATACAAAGAAGAAATACAGCGAGTAATAGAGGAGACAAGACAACATGTTTCAAAGTGGTGTCTTCGCCTGCTGAGAGGCTTCTCAACACATGTTTGACAGGGTGGTAAATGATCTACTGAACTTTGGATGTTTTCCCTTTTTAAATCCCAGCGTTGGTTTAAAAAAAAAACAAGAAAACAAATACTAGTTGAGTGAACGGTGCTCCAAAACTGTCTCTGCATAGCTGAAACAGCTCACAGTTTCAGATGCAGTTGTGCATAAGGTATTGAACATCTAACAGAACAGAATAACCCCCGCATTTAAAATAAGATTGTTTGAGTATTACGGTCATACACACACAGATGTACATTTAGGAATGAGTAATGTGTCCCATGCATGCAGACCTGTACTCTTTAATGTATTTATATATTTTAGTGCTGTGTTTTTGCACCATGTCTGCTAAAGGGCCTCCTCTTCATCTATTTATCCCAAGTACACAAGCACACACAGCTCCCATTCTCCGTCCCCCATAGAACTTAGATCACGTGACGGCGGTGACCCGAGCAGTTAAAGGAAACAAATCTCCTAAATGTGCTATAAATCGACCTGGAATCACATTTGCCTCATCGTCCATGTGTTCTGTTTGCTTCTGCGTTAATATTTATTTTGGCTTTGTAGATTCAAACAGTGTTGACGGATGCAGGCAACTGTGATCAGGTACTGGCAGTATTTTGTGAAACACACTGAAATCTTGTATTTGAATTGTTCTCAGTGCATCATTTGGTCACAGTCAGTAACAATAATGGGACAGAATATTGCATTAGACAGTGTGCGGCGTTGCACAGCACACTGAGGATTGTTGCCAGGATAGATTGATAGATAGATAGATAAATGGCAGTTTAAGGTTTATCTCAGAGAGAAGTCAGCGACTGAGGTCAACTTAAAGGAATAGTTTAACATTTTGGGAAACAGGCTTAATTGTATTCTCTCGCAAAAGTTAGAAGAAAAGATGGATACCACTGTTATCCAGGGTTGGGTAAGAGTTCAAATTCTGAATACAGTGAAGTTCAGTTCTTTAAAAATATTTTTTTACGGAAAAACTACTGGCCTTGTTTCCATGAAACTTGGTGAAAGGGCCACATCTAAATTTAGCAGAGGATTCACAAATTTTGTTCGGCTTTTTTAACACTGCAAGCATGGTCATAGTCTATTTTTTTTTTGTTTCATTTGCTTTAAAATCACAGATGAGGCACGCATTTTGCATAAACAGATTTTAAAAAGTGCAAAAAGTAAGTGTGCACAGTGCACCTGTCACACAACAATATCAGGAAATACAAGACCCATTTTAAAGTACCATTGATAAACTGAAAGTAATCCAAACCATTAAGAGGATGTTACTTTGTTTGTATTCAGTAAGTGCAGTGGAAATCGTTTAAAAGGAACTCTCTCTTATCTTTCTTTTATGAATGAAACTGGAGCCAGGAGACGGTTAGCTTAGCTGCTCCCGCCTTGTTGCCGCTCTTTATGCTAGGCTAGGCTAAGCTAAGCTAACCGCCTCCTGGCTCCAGCTTCATATTAAGTGCACAAATATGAGAGTGGTATCGACCTTTTCATTTCTCGAGCGTATTTCTCAAAATGTAGAACAAATAATACAAAATTCTATATTTTCATATACTTTCTGCCATGTGTTGGAGAAAATCATAACTTTATGCATAGTTCTATGGGAGGATTCAGGCCTTAAACTTGGGTGCCACTATTTTAAGTTTCTCTCTTTTTGCTTTAATATATATTTATATATGTTGGATTTCTTATTGTTTTGTTGCTTCAAACAAACCAACAAAAACCACCAGCAGCGTGCTGTTGATTGTACACGTGGTCATTAGCACATTCTGCTGCGAAACCGTAAGAAGAGAAACTTCAAGAGTGACCCAGTTTGGTTCAGAAATTGCACTCAGCCCAAGAAAAGAACACACTCTTGTTTATATATGTCTATATATATATCTATATATATAGTTTTAGCAGTATTATTGAGAACCTATTGTGATATTATATCTATTATTTATGCTATCAAAACAAGGCAGATACGTTACTAATCACAATACTGTAAAATCAGCTACCTCTATGAAACAAGGACATCAACAGCTCTGAAAGTAGAAAAACACACACTCACTCTACTAAACTCACAACTGGTCTCAAAGCTCACATATACAGAAAAGTGGATTTTGCCCTCTTGATGAACAAAGACCTCGGAACGGAATGTAAAAGAGAAACACTGGCCAAGGAAAATGAAGACATGTCAGATTTTTTTTTCTTCATAAATAAACTCTAGCTACTCAGCTGAGCTCTAAAGAGTTAGTGCTTGAGTTTTATGGCTTTAGTTTTATCTTATTCATTTATCTTGTATACACGTACACGTATTGTATAATAAACACAGTAAAAGAGACACAGCCGTGAAGGGTTTCAGGTCATTTAAATACTTCAGAAGTGAAAAATAAAAACTTCCAAGTAAAGAAAGAGAGAAGAAGGGATTCCAAGTCGTTTTGTGTTTGCTGGAATGGGATTATTCATCTTTTTGGCCGCTGGAAATGCATTTCATACAAAGATATGATCCAACAGACTTCACTACTGGCACAAATAACAACTCCTACAATCCACCTACAGATCACAGAATTATTCCTCAAATTCAGAATAACACCGTGCCAGATCTGTTATTAGAAAATAGTCATCTTATAGACTTGGAGACCCTCCCTCCCCGTCCCAAACATTAAAAAATTGTAACATATTTTGTTTTCTTTAAAGAAATAAAAAAGCAATAGCAGTAAAATCCAGAAATAAGTCAAACATTGGCCTTCAGATAAGTGCTGAAACAAAATGTATGGCAGATAAATGGACTCAAATAAAAGAAATTTTGATCACAAGGAATTATATAGCAAGCATGCGGCTACATTTTCATCCTACATGAACTCACACACAGTACTGGACGACACACTTGCTTAAGAATTTCAGGCGTGGAAAGGTTCTTATTAGTAATAGTACTCTAATATTTGTATGACATTCTCTCCAATGACCCTCATGGAAAATAAATACACATTTGTTTCATTTAGAAAATATACAGTGCATCTTTTTTTCCCTTCGTTTGTGTTATTAAAATGACAAATGACACCCATTTACGTACACGAGATATTTTTGCTTCGTCTCTAAAACATGCTCCTATGTACAGTATTTTGTATAAACATGCAGTATCAACGTGTATGAACTATGTATATAGGCAAAACTACACACCAATGGGTTGCTTGATTGCTTCCATGTTGCCTTTTCTTTAGTGCTGCTTCGTTAACAGAGGAAAAATATCATGTGAGATGAAAAACTGAAATCTGAATGGTCTGTGTTGGTTATAAAAAAATAACTAAATAAAGGTTACAATTTCCAACGGACAAAGATACAAGAGCCAACATTCATTAAATTCCAAAAACAGTTGTGGTGCTGTCTACATTTGATGTTCATTTACTCTGCGTCTTCTTGCACACAGTCAGAGGGTAGTTTTTGCTGTTGGTGGCCACAGACGGAGCTCATTTTAATGAATTAACTAGACCTGCAAGCAGGTGGGCTCAAGCACCTGACACACATCAGGATTTTAATTAACGATTCACCAATTTATTCAGGGCCGATGACGACAGTTTGGATTTTGTCACAAGACAGAGTTCATCCTCTTCAGCAGAATATCAATTTCCAAATACACTGAACCAATTAGATTCTGTGAAGGAGCCGGGGAGCAGCGTCAGATTATAACGCGTCTCTTTTCTTTGTCAGAGGAGTCCATTTATACGAGGAGACCTGTCTGGCATGCCACGTGTGCCACGGAAAAGTTCAATCTCACAACATTTTATCATTAAAAAAAAACTACACAGATCAAAGAACAGTGTCAAATTACCACAGAACAGAATAATACCCAGTAGTGCAATTAAATTCAACAGTTTGGTAAGCTGTGTATAAAATACACATGGATCAGTGCCTTCTTCCAGACCGTATCCTTGCAATCAAGTGAGAAACGTAATATCCAAACAATCATACACAAAAAGCTGAGCTGAAACAAAGCAACAAGAAAAAAAAAACTGCTTACATAACCTTCACTCTTTTTTTTCTTCTTCCTTAAAACCAGCAGTTGTTAATAACAGAAGAACATAATTAAAGCTCTGATTTCTGAGGGTACTTAAACGTAACATTTGGATTTAAAGTGCTTGAGGAATAAAAGTGAAAGTAAAAAAAATACGACTGCAGAAATAAAGAGGTAAAAGGAATAGAAAAAATAAAGAAATGAAGAGAACAACACCGCTAACTGGAAGGCGTCCCTGGTAGTTGAAAATTGCTTATTTTGTTACTTTGAAGGCTTGTCTCCTTTATGACTGTAAGACGGTTATAGGGATTCCTTTGAAGTAAAACCCTTGTGTCAAGTCCATGACTAATGGCAGTAGCACTGAACAAGTGAGATACAGAATCAGAGGCGTTGGGAGGGGAGGTGGTAGACTGCAGGCAGTAATTGACACCTTGTAAATATCATGTCATTGGTGGTTGGAATCAGTCTCTGTTGTACCCGCTCTGATATTACCTTGCTTTTTTGTTATTCAAATGACAGACATAGCCTTTTAGCACAGTCAAAAAATACACAAATACCCTTTTTTTTTTTTTTACTTTAAAATCCACCACTCCCTGTTCCCTAACGTACCATTTCATGGATAATCTAACACTAGTCGTGAGCCTTACGTCACCGAAAAAAAACAAGCGCTCAAGCTTTTGAATCCATTTCATTCTCATCAAGTGGAGTATTTGAATAATAAGAACCCGTTTAGAAAAAAAGGCATGGAGTTTCAGTTTCCTCTCAGTTTTCCTGAGACGATGGGTGGAAGGTTAACTAATCAAAAAGGCAGTGTGTTTGTGGGTAACTGGATATGTGCCTATCCCTACTTGCTACCCGACTCTAGGAATGTACTTCAAACTAACAGAATCATCTAGTATGATAACTGGCAGGTGTGGAACATGGTGCACAAAACACCTAAGGAATGGACCTGCTTGTGTTATTTCTCTATCATATGGCAGTATAAAGCATTTTATTATTAAGCACTATTCTAAGCAAACTGTGTCACTAAAGGGAAGGGGTGAGAAGTACAATATGAGTGAAGGTATGTTTTATCCCCTCTATCACCAGATTCCCTTAATATAGCACTCGTACTGTTCTTCGTAGTCTACTCTGTATTCTTATTAATGGAACCACAACCCCAATACAAAAATAGATCTAAAGGAAATCAACGGAGTATCTGTCCATCCTGTAACTTGTCTTCTTTTTTCAATGACATGATTTCATATAACATGATGCTTTTTTTAAACTATATTTCCCATCATGTTGAATGTATGGATCTTTTGAAAGGTGGCGGCAGGAGAAGAGGAGGAGGGGGGGTGGGGGTTGGAGGGAGCAGATGTACAGTTGGGGAGTTCTTCTGGAATATACACTGATATGTGGGACCTGGGGAGATGATGGGAAATGCATGGGGAGGTAAGGTGGAGGTTGGAACGATGTGTTCAGGGGGATGGGGAGTTTACTTCTTGGCATTCAGGGCTGCGAGGGCGGCATCCACCTCCTCCTCTGGCTGCAGTGGATGCCACTGGGCGATGGGGCGACGGGGGTTGGCCAGCATGTCGGACCAGTGTTTCAGCCCGGCCCCCGTGGACTTGCTTCCCACCAAGATCTTCCCAATGGCGTCGTTCTTGCCAATCTTGTCATAATCCAGCACTGTGATCACAGCTACGATTTTCTGTGAGAGGAAGCATGACAACAAGGTTTCAGCATGCCACAATAATTACACAGATACAGAGGGTGGAAAGTGCAGAAAGATTGTAGAATTTTTACTCAGATACTTTTAAAGAGGCAAGTAGTGCACAGTGGTGGTGGTAGAAGTATTCAGATCCCTGACTTGTGTAAAAATACCACTCTGAAAACACAATGTGAAAGGGGACTTGAAACAAGTGATTGAGGTCATAAACTTATTATTACTGAGGTAATAAATCAAGTGAGAGGTAGCGTCATTTTCTCATAGACTTCTATACAATTTTACTTCCTTTTGCAGCCAGTGGAGTCGCCCCCTGCTGGTCATTAGGAAAACATGAGAGTGGTATCGATCTTCTGATCTGACTGTCTGCAAGAAGGTGAATAAGCCTATTTCACAAAGGTTCAAATTTTTTGTTTAAAGAGTCAAATAATATGACAATAACACAAGTGGAGAAAAGTCCTTGAGAGTCAACAGTCACACTGCAATATCTACTAAAATCTTATTATTAGCCACCAAAAGCTACCAGTCATACGAGGAAAAATAAGACTGCAGCAGCAAAACTCAAGAGTATATTTAACTGAGCATTTTATTGCTCATGAATTCTCACATTTACTTTGCTAATTATTTAATTAAAGCATGATGAAGTGACAATTCAGCAGAAATGATTCACATATACGGGCGTGTTCCCATCATCAGCTTTATCTGAAAGAGCCCATCTGTGGTCTGAACGTTGTCAGTGATGTTCACATCAAGTAAAATGCAAATTGGGAATGAGACAGCAGTGTAAGGGGTTTACTTGTGTGCTTCTTAACACAATGACTTCCTTCACAGCAGCACGTGTATTCCTGTAAAACTCTGAAGGATCCTGAATGATTTACACGAGCGAGTCCACGTCCTTACCTGCATCTGTTCAAGTGGAATCTCAAAGCTGAAGGACTCATTGTAGTACGGATTCAAAGTGTTCTTCTTCACCGTCGTCTTCTTCTTCTTCAGCCTCTTTCCGTTCTGCAGCAGGTTAATTTTCACATAGGGATCTGGAAACAAAAAGAGGGCGAAGTCGTGATGGAGCCTTGCACATGCATGTTTGGGTTGCAGTGCTGTGCTGCACCAACAGATGGGGCCAATGCTGAAGCCAGGGGGAGCGAGATCTGGTGCATGTAAGCACTGCAGCGTCAGCACGTGAGCAGAGCAGGACCGACCTAATGGCTGCGCTCACAGGCACGTTCCTGTATACACTGCAGTCCCACTGCAAGCATCCAAATTTCACTATCAGCTCATGTATTATTGTCAAACTGTGAAAACTGACCCCGTGTCAAGTCCAATTGTATCATAATAGAATGGAATATCTGATGCTCAGCTCTGTTTATATACCTGACAGTCCACCCACGTCCATTTTCTTCAGGTTCTTGGCCTCCAGAATACAGATGGTAAGTTTTCCAGCAGTGGGGACATAACGCAGAGAGATGCAAATGTCACCCAGCTTCTCCGGCTGTGAGGAGGAGGGAAGGGGAGAGAAAGTTAGAGGAGGTCTGACGCAGGATTTATTCCTTCTCTCTCGTGTACAGTAAACTACACAAATCCACAAACTGTCCCTTTGGAGCCACATTTTTAAACACACTACGTCAATACAAATAATCCCTGCTGCCATTACACCTGTCTGAGCAGCAGGAATTACCAGAATTCTTAAGTACATCTCGTTGGCCTTTTCAAAGTTAATAAAATATCCAGACCGCAAGCAATTGTAGAGTGATTATTTCATTTTAAAGATGCTCCAGGGAGGTTTCATTGATTAAAACACGCTTTTCATATTCTGGTGCAGCGTAATGGTAAAAACGTCACATTAGAGGCCACACGGCTGCGGAGGAAACGCTGCAGTTGCTTGGAAAAGAGTGTCCTTCAGCCCTGTGGATCTCATTGGTAAACAGACGAAGATGCCACCTTGTACCCATGATTATTTGGGTATTATGTCATCAGCTGAGTAAGCTGTTCAGGCTGCTCTATATGGAAAAAGTGCTGAGGAATGTTTGTTTAAAACTTCTTTTACAGGATGCATTTTGATGAGTTTGAAGACTTCTGTCAGACAATATCAACTAATATTAATTATATTTAATATAATATTTAAGCTCTTTTAGCTCTGTTTTTGGTCTCCATCAATGTCTTTAGCTGCTGAATATTCCTCTATGTTCACCAGCAGTCAATGATTGTCTCTCTGCTGTTGCTGAGAAGGAAGCATACAGTGACAGCGAGTTCTTGAGACAAAAGACTGAAAAAATGTGATGAAAAAGGAAAAATTGTGGTTCAATCCACAAAGCATAGGGGAGCTGCAGAGTCAGGTTATAATTCTCTGTAGGATAAATACTATGAGTGACACTTTCACATTATAAAAATATAAATCATAGCTTATTATCTTTATTGGTGCTGGCCTAAAGAACCCAATAAAACATGCATTATTACAACAGTGGAAGGAATAGACATAACCAGCAGCGGTTAAATAATAACTTTAATTACAGTACTGCATGACTCGTACCTCTTCTTGATCTGCGCTGTCCAGGTCTCTCCATTCTTCAATTGGCTTTGCCAGGTCCAGGGTGTTCATGGGGATTTTAATCTCTCCGATGACATCATGTTTAGAGAAGCGATCAAAGTCGTAGACTGACATCACCAGAGTCTTCCCTCCCATCTCTTGGAATGGAATCTGCAGGACAGGAAGTAATCCCATTTTACTCATTTGTATCACTTTCAAAGAGGTTTCTGTCAAATTGTCCACTAAGCGCCCTGTTTAAACGATCCATAGCACACGGTCTAAAGTGCAAGTGCATTAAGGGCGTGTCCAGCTCTACTTTTGAGAGATAAATTGCGCATGATCTGGGCATTAAATCAAACACAAAGCCAAGGCTTGTAATTTGTTTCTAAATTAATCATAGGTGTTAGTGCCATAGTACCACAGATGCACCGCCACCTGGCACACTGCTATTTATATGGTGGATTTGGTAAATTGGAGACGTGAGCAGATCCTCTGCCTCTGCCGTCTCCCAGTCCTCCGTCCCATCAACAACTCAATTTGACTGCATATCAGCAAAAGCACCATAACCCATTTAAGTGAGGAGGAGCCGTGCTGCTGTTTGTCCCTGTGTCTGTGACACGCAGAGTGTGCGCACGCTGTGACCCCTGTGCACCCTTTAAATAGCAGGAAAATACTGCGCCATTGACTTTAGACTAGGTTTTTGTTGGTCAATGGTGCAATCGCTTTCTGCTGCCTCGAGATAGCAATGCATCAACATTGCACCTAATCCATACTTCATTTTAAGACCAACACGCCCGTGGGCGCACAGATGGGTACATTTTCTACTTACACAACGTGGGCGCTGGCCGTGAAAATGACTACAGCTTAAGTCTGAAACTAGCGACGACAGTTGCACGGCGCTGAACGCCGCTTTGTGCTGCATGTAAGATAGGGCCCTTCGAGCCCAAGTCAAATCAGAACCATACAGCATTATGGATTGTGACTTTGGCCTGGAGCTGGAAATGGCCTGACTTAATAACATGCAGCTTCAGCAGAACTAGTCTGACTTTGAGAAGGAAAAGGTGTTGGAATTGTTTTTTTATAGAGCTGTGTCAGCAGGCAAGGTGCACCAGAGGTGGCCCTCTCCTTTAATTTGATTCTCTACCACTTTCTCCTTGTCAGACACCTTCAATATGTCTGCTGCTTTCTCTTTTATCACTGCTGGCCAGAGGTGTTTGAGGAAAAGAAATCCGATCCAAAGTAGCTTTTAAGCGCTCATAGACAAAGAGAATTCACCTTTAACAGGACCTGCCTACAAATCAAACAGTTGCCCGAACATGTTGGTTTAATAAGTGATAAGTGAAGGGTGACCCAAAGCTTACCTTGAAGGTAAAGGTCTCATTGAAGACAGGATTGAGCGTTTTCTTGTGAACCTTTGTGTCATACTTCTTCTTCTTGTCTGGGAGGACGAAGACTTTGACGTAGGGGTCGGACGTGCCGCCGCTGTCCATGGAGAGCAGATCAGCTGCCTGCAGGATTCCTACGGTCATCTGCGGACGTAGGAAGTAGGTGATTAAAAGTCAGTGTGCATTTCACTGTTTTTCTTTTTTGAAAATTAAAAAATAAACAGGACAAAAGCTTTTTATCTGGACAAGAAAATGTAAATTTTGCTCAAGTTCTTGCCTTGTTCTCCTGGAAGTCATAATCAATGGAGTACTGCAGCTTTCCGAGCTTTTCCTTCTCCTTCACTTCTTCCTCTTTCTCATCTCCAGTCAGTCCAGGTTCCACATCGTCTTCTTCATCATCATCATCCTGTTGTTTCTGCATAGACAGAAGGGGTGGGGTGGGGGGTGGGGGGCACAGGTGGCAGAAGAAGAAGAGTGAGAGGGCGTTTCCGAGGTGGCGGCTGTGCTGAACACTAAACCTCGGGCATCAGCAGTCGGGTTAGCCACAGCACCTACCTGCCACTTACCCCCGCTCACCCCGGTGTTACTAGTGCAATCTGTTCATCGATGACCACGGTTGCAACCTGACTTGATTTCACTATTTCTTGGGTGACACCATTTGCTGTTTTCTTTTTTTTTCTTTTTTGATTCATGAGCATTACAGGTACGTTAAAATCAGATGCTGGGTATTTTTCTTTTACTATAAAAATGTGGCAGAAATGCTTTTTCAATAGAACTCTGTGGTATTGTGCAAAGAGGTGAGAGATAGAGAGAGAAGCAGTGAGAATAAGAAAGAAACAGAATAAAAACAGTCAATATACACGGGGTGGACAGGAAAACAGGAACACCTTACAATATACTACAATGAAGCACAACAGCCATGCAAAACCCCTGGAAGTTCTCTTTTTTAACTCGATTGTCAAACCTTTTCAAGCGAATGTGAGCTCTTGTGTAGCTGCCTGCAACTGTGGTATTATAGGGTTTGGACAAAATAACGGGAACATGACTTGAAATGGGGCTTTGAAGGGACTGTATCACGGTTACACAGGCAGCTACACGGGCACAAATCCCAAATATGACTCATCCCAAATGAGCCATATTAACTTGTTAAAAAAAAAGCCTAGAAAGTCGTGACGGCATTTCCCACACAGCAGAAAGCTGCAAATCAGCAAAGGAGGAGTCAAAGGTACAAGTAAACAGACTGAAGGACATTATGGGATATTTCTAAAAAAATAAAAAACTTAAAGAAACCCCACAAAGTTCAGTCTTTTTGACTCAAAAGTGAACATTTTAAAGTCGTGTTTGTTTCGTTGCAGAACTATTGCACTGCATTGCACTATAGTGCACGGCGTTCTTGTAATATTGTCCACCCTGTGCTCAGCATTTCAAACACAAGCTGTCATAAGAAGCCAAGCGTCCTTCCTGAGAGGAACTGAAGGACAGAGCCGTGAGGAATAGATGTGATTTGATCAAACCCCTGACGCAGTGATTCCTGACACTTTTCTTGAAAAGCTCTCAAACTTGCGAAAACTGCAAGCGAATATCCTCTAACTGATAGTGTAAGCTGTTTGACAAACAGGTTTATTTCAAGCCAGACAATATAACTGTTTGCAGTTTATCTCCTCCTGACATCCCAGAGTCTCATTAATGTGTTTACACTGGTATTGCTGATAGGATTTAGCTGCTTTATTGTACTCTGGCCTGATGATTGAGGCCAACTGAATTGCTGATATATTTCACAATTTATTCCAGAGTCCAGATTTGTCCAGCTGATACTCTAATGTGAATTATTATGACTCTTGATCGTGTGCTAGAACAAAAAAATCAGCAGTTTACTGACTCTTAACTGCTCCTGAGATAAAGGATGAAGAAGATAAATAATTCTTGCCTTGCATCACACCCAGTGACTCCTCAGCCTTTCATCTGTTTAGAGGCGGTTGTGACTAATGGAGTTAAAGCCATTTGCTCTGATATGAATATTAAAGTAAACTTTCATTTCCGATACTGTATGAAGCTGGATAATATCTCAGTATGGCCTACTTTCCTATGGCTGTCTTCTTGAAAAAACACTGATGTCTTCGTAAGACTGGAGGGTCCAGCTACTCACTGATGAGCTGGAAGAGGAACAGGGCACACACACAGATAATACACACACTATCACACCCACGACACACCATACTGTACTGCTCACCCACCCACACACACACACAGACGTTTGCTTACATGCAGGCTCTCATGCATGCTTAAATAAAACCACTTCCTCTCTCTCTATCACACACACACACACACATTCTCACACAATATCCTTTTATGTGGCATTCTCTAATTTTATTGTGGTAAATGCTTTTCATTCAAGCATGCCAGGCCACACAATGCAGGATCCAAGTTTCTTTCTGATGGCAAATGTCAAATGAATTCTAATTTCTGACGACAGATAGAAGTTATGCTTTGATCTTCTCTTTTAAACCTCTGCGACAAATTTTTGTCAAGCCCAAAAATTTCTACACATGTGTTCCGAGTGAGATGTAAACATCCATGGAGGGATCATGCTATATTGAGAATTTCCAGTTGTTCTCAAACTTCCAGTGGGAGTTCAAAGATAAAGACATGGTTTGTCTGAATGTATGCCCTTTGGTCAACTCAGTGGGGTGAAATAAATTACGAGCTTAAGTTTCCTTTGGAAATATCGATTGTAGTTTTAACTTTGGATCGAGTGAAATCAGGCCGAGTCAAGCGTGGGCAAACATTCTGGCCCACCATTTCTCCTCAGTGATACCCAGGTGCTTCAGGGAGAGAGGGGGGTCAATGACTGTCACCTAGTATGTCAGCAGCATGGGTCATCCAGGAAAGTTACTCTCAAGTCAAGTTGTGGCCATTCAATGGTACCTACTGCAAGGGCATATGCTGGTCTTTGTCAAGAGATACAAACAGCTTTATCTGCCGTTGAACTCGGAGCGTGTTTGCACATGTGGGCCGCAGCTTGGGAATTTCAGACCCACTGTCAATGTATCTAAATTGTCTTTTCAATGTGTCCGTTTTTGGTTTTGTTGCACAATCGTGGTGGAAACATGCTCAAAGCTCTCAGTTAGGTAAAGTTCCAGCTTATTATTTGACAAATATCCAGCTTAGCCCTTGCACATGCATGTTAGTGATCTCTAGTGAGTTGCTGAGTGCACTCGTCATTCAAAGGCTCAACCATAGGATGAGTTTCATGTTCATTTCAAACCATAGACACTTAAACACGTCTTTGCTCGGCTATTTTTGCCAAAAAATTGCAATCTCTGGATAATCAAGACATAGCAGTTGGTGCGGCATATCAGTTCAGTGGATTTTGCGAAGCAGCTTAATCGCTCCCATAGATTCCTCAAGCACCCGCAGCACCTAAGCTTGCAAAAACTAAGGAAGCCATAGCACTCATTGTCATCATCACTGCAATCCAACCCCTCCAAGCCCAGCCCACCCCCACCACCGCTCCCCCCCTGCCCTGGTCTGCGCTTACTCAGAGCGGCCAGAGAGGGGCGCCGCGTGCTATCAGACCTACCGTAGGCAGAGAAGTCCACCACAGTCAAGATACACGGAGCACACATAAGACACAAAGCAGGAAGGAGGAGAGCAGAGACAAAGGAAGAGATTGAACTCACAGCAGACACCAAAGAAGTGTAATCACAGCAAATGTAGTCAGCTACACTGTAGGGAGCGAGGAAAATGACAGATAGAGAAGCCTCCTCATTAGCACAATCATATCTTGTGCAGCAGGGCCGTCGGGTTTTTAAAATAACTCCACTTTAAGATATATTCTTATTGTACTTTGTCAAATCATCAATCATGTATGTGAAAAAATAATAATTATAGTCCCAGAAACAACGGCATTGTGCTAAATACCAATTTTCATAATTACCCCTTAATGATTGGGAAAACAATGGTTGGGCTGAATAGATAAGTGTCCTGTCATTTTCCACTCAAATCCCAAAGCACAAGTGAAAGAAAGAACAACAATAACATTAATGACAAATACATTAAATACACAAAAAAAAAGAAAGAAAGAGAAAAATGAAAAATAATCATGGTGGATAAAGAATGTAATTAACACCTGCTGGGTTAGAAAGCCATCAAAGAGTTAAACAGCCTGTAGAAGTGATATGTAATCTAATACATTTCGAAACTAGCAGAATAAAATGCGGAACAGCGGACCTACTGTTCGTTATATAATTAGCTGAGTCAAACTTGTCACTGCATGCATGTTTCCTCTTTCCTATTCCAGTACAAAGCTACACTTTAAGTCCCACAGCTGTTACATAACAGACTCATAAACAGGTTGGCTGTGGTTTGTCTCGCTCCGTATACAGTGTAGGTGTAAATCCCCTCGGCCGTGATGCGACCTCCCGCGGAAGAACATACCTCTCCCCCTTTCAGGTTCTTCATTCCCATGTCACCCTTCCCCTTCTTGCCCTTCTTGTTCTTCTTCTTCTTGCAACAGCATTTCTTGATGATGCAGAAGCAGCATGTTAGAATGAGTAAAGCAGCGACCACGGCAATGGCAATGATGGCCCAGGACGGCACTGAGGGGAATATACAGACCGATGTATAGATGGCACATCCACACCGAGAAAGAGAAGAAAGAAGCAAATACTTTGACATTTGACCAACCAATCATTTAGCCTACTCCATGTCATGTCCTGGGCCAAATATATTTAGTAAGAGGTGTGAGGTTAGCAATTAGATTGGGTGAAAATTAGATTTCTCTGCCATTAGGAAGGGCAGCCAGTGATCAATACTGAATAAAGACATTATGAGGCTGCCAACGCCTGCAGCTAAATAGAAAATCTAATTCCAAAATCATTGCTTAGAGACACATCAATACAAGTTGGTTGATCAGAACAGGTTTGGGTTTTGCTCGGCACTCACGTGGGATCTTGTCGATTTCATTCAAGAACTTGTTTTTGATCTCGTCAAAGGCATCGTTCTTGTTCACCGGTTCGGTGGAGTTGTCAGCAGAGACTAATGCGACGGGGGCTGGAGTCACAGTCAAGGCACTGGCCCCCGTTGGGTTAGCAGCGACCATGGGCGTTGTCTGATGCTTGAACAAGTTCCACTTCGTCATTTAGGCTGCACACACAGTCCCTGAAACACAGCATGAAAACAGTGTCGTTAGAGAGGCCGGGGCATCCAACCGTCATTATGTTACACTTGTTTGTCAAAATTCACATACGCCATTAATGGTTGCTCAGTGAGCAGTGAAGTGATTCAACCTTTTTTTTTCTTTTTTACATTTAAAAAAGAAGATGTATCCCTTTATAGGACACTGATTGAAATACTTGGAAATTACAAATTCAAACCAAACCAAGTGATATTGGAGGATATTACCTTTACTTTTTTGACGTTTCTACAAATTTTTAAGGTGCAAATCAAGGTGGATTGAAATTTTATTATTATATTAATATAATACTGCTTGGTCAGATGCCATAGTGTCACTATCTGTGTTGCAGCCTGATCTTGGCTGATTATCCATGTGGTTCTACAACCTCACAGAGAGCATTGGGACCCCATTTTAGAAGTTACCATATATGATTCCTTGTCCGATAAAGGGTTAAATTTGTTTGCAAAAATGTGCATTTTGGAGAAATTCATTGGAGGGAAAAGGTGGTAACACACACAAGTTCTGAAGCTCATCATAATGCATTAAGTCACCGGGAAACAATCAAAAGAGGGAATTATTTATGGTCCATTTTCAAAATGCCACCTGTCATGGTTTGTTTAGCAAAAGGATGGATAAGGTTTGGCGGCCTACATGTTAATAGAGCTGTTTTGAGACTGGCATCTGAATTAAACATTAAACAGAGCCACTTCTCTCTGAATATTCTTTAAACAATGACAAAGGATCAAACCGTGTTAAAGGGTATTAGTGATAAAAGACTGGTGGTGTCTGCATGTAGGTGTCTTTTATCAAAACACTGGACCCCAAATACTGCTATAAGTTATATGTTATACTGATCATACTGGATGGGAAACAGATTCTAAATTACATTTCCTCCATCTGCTGATGGTATCGAGAGAGTAGATCTTAAAACTGTCAACAAGAGCAAACACAGTCAGGACAAACAAACTGAAACTGGTTCTGTGAGATTTACCACTGATGTGTCTCCAGCTGCACTGATGAAAATGTCATTGAAATAAGGGAGCTTGTTTTTTTTAATATATTTTTTAAACATCTGTCATGGTGTTAGTTAAGCTCTATTTAATCAGGAGGTAAATTGAGATCTTTTTATAAGGTAGACCTGAAAACAAATCACAAATAAACAAAAAGGAAGTCATCACACGCAAACTAATTAAAATATGAAGAAATAATAAAACACTATTAAAGCCTGTGTTTATACTTGAGTCCCCCAGAGGAATGTAGTTTGTTTCACAGTAGTGAGGTGCATGTAGTATGAAGAGGTATTACTGTTATATACAAAAACCTCACAAAACATCACAAAGGTTTTCTTGGCAACCACAGCTAGTGGATGTCATTCAGACGTTGTTAGTTGAATGACTGCAGC
Source organism: Serranus cabrilla (assembly GCA_903364295.1). Classification (NCBI taxonomy): domain Eukaryota; kingdom Metazoa; phylum Chordata; class Actinopteri; order Perciformes; family Serranidae; genus Serranus; species Serranus cabrilla. Next base: position 269,661 of record CAFUXE010000164.1, on the reverse strand, counting down.
ATGACGAACAAGGCCTCTTTGTCCATCAGCTCACATGTATCCATGACAAAAACAGGACAAAAACAAAACACAGCTGGAAGCTCATGGCTTACAAAAAATGCCATTATCTGTTGGAGCTTCTGATGCGCACACATCACCCTTTATTCCACATACTGTGCTGGATGATGTCGGAAAAGGTGAAGTTTCTTCATACCACATAAATAAATCCATTTTATGTTCCTCATGATGCTCAAACTGAACAAAAAGGTCCCATTGTCTTCAAAAATGTTGCAGCAGTATGACACAGAATTCTTAAGAAACAATATGATTCATATTATGACTGACCACAACACATGACTAACACACTGAATGTGGTCTGTAAAGTAATTTGATGCACTGTTCATGGCATTATAAAGTCATTATCCAACTCTTAATACAGGACAATACAGGAGGTGCCAAACAACTCGGACTAAGTTTTGGAAACAAAGGACAAAGTTCTGTTTTATGACTCAGCCAAGGTCTGAACCCTTCGGCTTTGTAACATTCAATCCATTCCCGCTGAGAAGGTGCACAAAAATGTATTTCATAAAGTGATGGATTATGGCAGCAGAGTCTGCCACTCTGCAGTGTTTCTAACATACTTCACAGAGTCGTGAGGTTCAGTGGACAATGATTTGAGATCACTTGCCGACAGTATTTATGAGAAATAACCATAAATTTCCTTTTTTTTTTGTTTTGTCTGGACGCTGCGCTGTACTAAAGCCAACAGTGCCTGACCAGGAGAGGTGTTTAACCATAGAAACAAACAAAATGAACAACTACCAGCCATTGTGCAGTGGTGTTTCCACAAGCCAAACAAATGTTCAATCAGAGCTCTTATCGGTTCCAGAAATCACAGTGTGACAAGTGCAGCTGAAAGCAGCCTGCCGACAGAGTGATGAGTGATCGGGCGAGACCTCCTTTCAGAAAGCAGAGAAAGATGACAAGCACAACAAGAGGAGACTTCGGCTGTTGATTTTATTAAAGACATAGTGATACGGGCTAAAAAAGGAATTTCCTTATTTCTCAAGTGCCAATTCTCCAAGTGGGGGCCAAAGATTCTGCCTCTATTTATTGCCACATATAAATTATTTAAATTCAGGCTGACAGCGGGAAGGATGAGCTTATATTATTCAGGGGCCAGTGGCAGCTTATACATCTTAAAATATATGTCTCAAAAATAACTTGTGCTGCTGTTATGTCGGCTGATGTTACAAGCAGCCAACATCTTGTTATATTACAGAGAGAGATGACCTATTATACGCACACTGTTTAGAGTGATTGAGAAAATTGAGAAAATGACTCAGAATCACTTCAAACCATCACACATTTGAAAAAGAGTGTGTTGCTTAATAAAACAGCAATCAGACGCCTCACTGTCTCCACTCTCTGTGAAACATTACTGTAGATATTGTGACATGTTAAAAGCACCCACTTACACCTGAGGTTTATGTGCATTTCATCCTGTTTGTCCCTCACATCAGGCCAAGCCAGACCAATTAAATTAACATTCATGGAAATGTGCTCTAGCATTTTATCTCCTCCGCTCTGAGGACGGACAGAGAGGACACAGACTTACGCTATTGTTTTATGACGGCCATTAGTCTTGCTTCACAGCAAGCTCTTAGTGCTCACTTCAGAAAAATCAACTACATAACCTGCTTTTTCTCTGAGGAGGGAAGTCTTCTACCTTTTTTAGTCGTTTTTTGTGGGGAATTATCTGCTGACTGAGGCTGCCAGAAATGCACAAACTAAGTAGGTCAAGATAGCTCCGCTCTGAAATCTTTATATAAACAGGCAAAATGCTTAAAAATGCTTAAATCTTGCTGTTTTAATAATTAAAATATAATAGAAACAAAACTAAGATTAGCAGCTTAGGTCACAGCTGACAATGCTAACATGCTGATGTTTAGCAGGAATAATGCTAGTTTAGCATAGAAATACAGCCAAGATTGATGGGAGTCTTATTCCTTTTGAATTCGGTATTGAAACAAAAATTAATTAATTAATTTTCTGTAACCACTTATCCGAACCCGGGTCACAGAGCCGATCCCAGCTGCCTTGGGGCGAGAGGTGGGGTACACCCTGGACAGGATGCTGGTCTATCGCAGGGCTGACACATAGAGACAGACAACTATTCACAGGCTCATTCACTCATACTTTCAATTAAACCTGAGCTGCATGTTTTTGGACTGTGGGAGGAAGCCGGAGTACCCGGAGAGAACCCACGCACACACGGGAAGAACATGCAAACTCCACACAGAAGGGCCGCAGGTGCCACCCGGTTGTGTTGGCAGCTAGTTTTTCCACACATTCCTCTCCCCATCAGCGTTTTCCAGCTTCTCCTGGGGAGCCCCAAGGCGCTCCACGGCCAGAAGAGGTACTTAATCTCTCCACCATATTCTGGGTCTACCCTGAGGGCACTTTTACCTATTGGACATGGCCAGAAAAGTCTAACATTAGGTGCCTCAGAGGCATCCCGATTAGATGCCCCAGCAATTCTACTCAGAGCTCCTCACTCTATCTCTAAGGCAAAACACAGTCATCCTGCGAAGGAAACTTGTTTCAGCTGCTTGTATGTAAGAAGACCTTCTTTTGGTCACTAGCAAAGCTCATAACCATAGGTGAGGTTTGGTGCATTGCATGAATTCTTTTCCTTTGGGTTGTAACTTGGTTCCAGCTTAGTGGGAGCAATCCACTGTTTTCTCATCTGACTCTCATCTTAACATCCTCAAATGTTTTGATGAAGCAAACAAAATCACATCATCTGCAAAGAGGAGAGACGCAATTCTGAGGTCTCTAAAAATTGGACACTCTCCCGCCCCTAATGCGCCTTGAGGAGAGGAAAATGTCTCTAAATGATAACAAAGAATCCTGAATCCATTAAATAATTGAAAAAAATTTGCAAAAGTGAACGTCATAACGGCACCAAAGGAAATTTCTGAAAAAAAAATAGCAAATCAATTTAGTAGATGTTGAGATATTCCACTGAATAAGTGAAAACTCTCACCTGCTGGTGACAGAAGAGGAGAACTTAGGAGTTTAACAAAGTCATTAGGATTCATGAGCGTCTGTACCACATTCAAGGGCAATCCTTTAAATAGTTGTTGAGATATTTTAGCTTGGACCAAAACAGTGCATCAGACGACAGACATTGGCATCCTGCTTGCAGCATGGCTAAAAATCAGAGTTACCTGAACTATGCATATTCAGAAATAATGAAATACTGTATACAATAGATCAACAACTACATCAGGGCCCACACTTGCATAAAGATTGAAGTTATAACATGAGAATGAAGCAACTAACAGACTAAATCTTGCCCTTCACTCGTTACCACCACTTAAATGCCCTTGATCAAGGTTTTAAAACCTCATCTGCTCCAGGCGATCCGCATGGTGACCACATCAGACTGTGGATGTTCTGGGCATCTTCCAGGTATAACTGTGTGTAAATGTGTGAGTGTGGAGCAGGGCAATCCTGAAGCAAGAGCATTCACGCTCAGGAAACGTTCCCTGTGACGAAAACAAGTTAAAAATAGACCTCTTATCTAATATGCATTTCATTTAATACTCAATTACTAAAATCTGTAGGAGTTTTGAGCTCCGTCTCCCAGTGTGCGTCTCATTTCGTTAGCATTTGAGTCATCAGAATTTGTTAAAACAAAATGGCTCGGCTCCCCGGCCCAGAGCAGCTCAGCTATGGGCATGATCTGGCCTTATCACTAAACACACTGCTCCGAGTTGGATGGGGATCAAGCACTTTTATCTTTAGTGCACAAACAAACAGGGTGTAACAAGCGCACGTACTAGCACGGCAGTTTTACTGAGAAATTAACTGTGATGCATAAAGGTTTAAAGTCTATCAGCCGGGACATATGAAGGTGAGGGCAGATGGCGTCAATATTTGTCATAATCACCACACTAGACTTCAGTGGAAACTGGGAGAGGCTGTGCTATATGCTTATTTCATTTCAAAATAATTCAAGTCATTGTTTTTAGGAACACATTCATCTTCACAAGGATTAAACACGATCTTTTGCTTTTGTGATAGAAAAAAAAAATCACATTTGTGCTATTCCCAGGAAAAATACTCCATTTCATTTATATAACTGAATCATAAATACATTCTGCACCTCAAAGCTTTCCACTAACATTTGCTCAGCTTGATTCTCTGATAATTAAAGGAAGATCCAGACGTCTGATGACTAAAATCATTCAGCTGGTTAAAATAGAGTTAAAAACAACCAAGATCAAAAAAGTGTATCATAAAAATGTGGCTTAAAACTGGATAAAAAGGACATTTATGCAGCCTCTAGCAGAGAAAGCTGACGCATGCACAAAGGGGATATGATGTCACTGATAGTCAACCTAATAAAACAGACATTACCTTGATTAAAAGTAAGGTAAGTACACAACTTAATTAATCTAACATAAGTCTGGTAATTTTTATTGCTGAGACGTAACATATTGCACCTTTAACCCTTAAGCTATGGGGGTGTGCCTTGCAGTTTATTTATTGGGCTGAACCGCATATGTTTTATGCAATAAATAGGAGTATAGGAGATAAATAAGATTAGCAGGAGATTTTTTAATCATACTGATGCACAGTAATGGATTATCACATCATATGTTGTCTTCATCATCATTAGAGAAAATATGAGTCACTTAGAAACACTCGGATATGCCTACAGGCTAAGTACTCTTACTTAATTACTTCCCACCTGTCAAACTCTAATAATAACGACTGCATCTCCTTGCCCCCGCATATAAACACATGACGAAGCAACGCTGCTTCCTTATACGATGTCAAGCGTGATGACCTACTGACCACATAGTGTGACATCCTCCCAAGTGACAGGAAATCCCAGCCGGCAGATAAGCCGGCTCCATATGAGGGGAGATTGTGTTTATTGAGGGCTTATTAGCACCAAGGTCAGATACGAGAGAAAACAACCTAAGGAGAGTGAGTCATGCAGCTGTTTCATTACACGACAACAAGTACCCAGAACAGCAATTAATTAACAATCCACAGCCAGACGGCAAAGTCCTTTTGTTTTCCCCCAGCCCTTACAACATGCCTCTGTACCGGTTCACACAGCTGTCTGCCAGTGGCCAATCTATACGTGTAGCTTTGTGGATCCATAGAACTCATATTTGCTGCATTTGTGCTGAAATCGTTCAAACGTCTTAGCACACACTTTCAAAATGGCTTCTGTAGAAAGAGAGACACCCTGGTTATGGGGTCATTTGACTGCAGCTCGGGGCAACAGTCAGGAGCAGTGGGGCGGCAAATTAAGTATTGAATATTAGTCACTGTGAAAAGGTTGTCGTATTCAAGGAGAAACAATAGCAAGGGCTTCTCGCTCGTCATTGGCCACCAGACGACCGGGGTCCTCAAAAGAGGAAAAAGTAATCTGAATAATATGACCCCAATGAAATCATTCAGCCCCCTCTGAGGCCCCTGCCATCTGTGACATTACGGGTTATGTGTGGGTGGGCGGAGTGCTTGGCCTGCAGCAGTAGTAGCTGTGCATCCTGTGCAGCTTCATTTCCTCTAAGTCTCACTAATGTGATTGCAACAGCAAACTGACTTGGATTATTTAAAACATACAGGAAGTTAGCAATTTCTGTAAGTGCAAGAGAGACTATTAATTTGATCATTTCAGATTAAGGCAATTGCAACTTTTATGCAAATTAGTATGTCTTTCACAGCGGGGCAGATTATCTCTCTCGGAGAAGATGCATTTGTGTGTGTGTGTGTGTGTATGTTTGTGTGCTGAGTGACTCTTTCATCCGAATCCCACTGAGCTATTTTAGGTACGAGCCAAGTTGTGCAAAATATCGAGGGTATCATTTAAAAGGTAACGGCTCAAAGACGTCACGCGCGTCTTGAATTTATGATCAACACAGTGGAAGAAACGGGAAGAGAATATTGGCTGCACTACCGATGAGTCACAGCTGACCTCTGATCTGTCTGGACTCGATTTCAGCAGAAAATATGTACTGGAACATCTAGAGAACAGGGGGCATAGTATTTTATTAGATCCATCAGACAGAGCATTACTGTAGTCGGAAAGCTGAGCTGAGATGGTGGACTTGTTTCAATTAGAGATAATGTGCAGCTTTGTTCCTGAACTCTTGCTACTCTATGGTAATTCACCCCTGCTGAAATGGACTTGGGGCTCCCACAGTCATAATGGTCTCATTTTGGCTGAGTTTTAATAGGATTACAGGGGGAATACTGATGGCTGCATTGCTTGTTATTTACCACTGAAGGATGGGATACTGAGTGGAAGTTGGCCTGAGCCGAACCTGACTCTATATAAAAGTATATTCCACTGCATAAGCAGGAAAATTCATTAAAATATCAGCATTGCTGCGTTGCGATTTCCGCTATTGCTCATTAAATGAACTCATTACTGATAAAACTTCAACAAAACGCTGTGCATTCTTTATCTCAACATAAACCACAATTGTGAACTGAGAGGTGCTACTGACACTGCAGCCCATTAACACTGTAGCCCCAATAGCCACCACAATGCATAAAGATATCTCTTCTGCATCACTCGTGCACACATGTGCAGTCCTGAGCAGATTTCAGCTGGCATGCACAGTCAAATAACAGCCAAGTGTGTGGCACAGACAGATTCCTGCAAGGTAGCATACTGTAGTTGGAAAACACTTTGTCTTTTGTCATTGCATGGTGGAGAGCCAAGAGACTGACAAAAGCTCTGGCAAAACCTAAAGCGCGGCACACAGTGTACAACATGTGCCAGAGCCCGATTCTGAAACTCTTGACCAAGAGCCTTCAAGTGTCCTGCCGCAATACATCGATGGGGAAGTGCCAAGCATCTGTCGGGATGCTGTAATGTGCCTTAACAGTAATTAAGCCATTAAATTCAGCTAACAAGGTGCTGACTTCAGTGATCAGCAAAATCCTGCAGCAATCTCCCGTTTTAAGGGTTGTATGTCCCTTCATTTGGGTTAATGAGGGACATATAGCCTAAAAAGCAGCCTATCATTTTGGAATTACTTTGACAGATAGAGATAATTAGCGTATTTCATTGTTGGCAAACTTACATTCTGATTTTCAAAAACAAACCATTATTTTATTCTTTCTCAGATGAACTGTCAGAATTTGGATTATTTTTAGACGCACGCTGTGGCGATAAACGTTTCAGTGCTCTCTGTGCCGACAAAAAAAATGACTGTATGACATTTACACATTCGCTCAGCAACCGATCTGCAACACAGTCAGCAGAAGTGCTCATGCAGCTGTCCAGGACGGGGCATTTACAGAGGCATCAGGCCCCCGTGTTTAGCCTCAGGGCTGCACAAATGCTCAGAATGCAAACATACACAATGCAAGCCTCCACAAGAAAACACTGTGACCATCAATCAGAGATGTCAACAAGGCAATTACACCTTTATGTCAACAAAATGCAAGTGCATCAGGAAATCCTGCTGGTGCCACTGCTGATCTGAGGGCAGCCACAGAGATAAGGATGTCAGAAAGCTGCCTCGTGCATCATCTCACGGAAGAGAATTAGAGAAAAGCTTCTCCCTCATATATCTTATTGTGTGCTGACCCAAAGGGCGGTCCGGAGAGGCTCATTTCCAGACCTGCTTGTGTAGATAAAACAATGCTTATTCTCACCTGCAGCTGAATGTGACTCAGCTATTATCAGGAGGGATCCTTGAAAAGGAGGTGGGAGGCGCCAGGGTTTGAATGCTGAGCGAGGAGCTGCAGGGATCATTTACAGCCAGTTGCCATACATCCTCCCTCTCCCCCTCAGCACAACCCCTTTCCCTGTCCCCTGATAGGTCGATTAATCATTCTGTCACAGAGATAGTGACCCAATCTGCATGTAAGGCTGTGTGGAGAAACTGTGAAAGAGGAGAGGGCTTCTGCAGCACTGCAGATAGGCCACATCTATGACATTCTTGTTTTAAGAAGTAGACAGCGAGTACAAAATCTCTTCTCAAGGTAAAGGAGCAGTTTGACATTCTGGAATATATTCTTATTGCGTTTCAGGGGAGAGTTACACGAGAAGATCTATATCACTCTCATATCTGTGCATCAAAGCAGCTTAGCTTAGCATAAACACTGGAAACAGGGGGAAACAGCTAGCCTGGTTAAGGAAAGCCCCCCTTTTAGCGCCTCTTAAGCTCATTGATTTGCTCATTAAATGTTGCTTGTGTGATAATGTGCAATAAAAGTGTAAAGGTGACAATTCACTATGTATGTACCAGACTATTTATATGGTTAAGAGCAGTTACCAGGCAACTGGCAGAGATTTCAAGCATTTAACCTCTGTAGAAACTTGTTTTTTATTCCAATTAAACAAAGACGTTGAAGCATGTTAATCAGTGGGATTTAGAGGCTACCAGGCTAACTGCCTCCCTCTGATCCCAGTCTTTGTGCTAAGCTAAGCTAATCGGCTGCTGTATGTACAGTGGTAAACTGGTATCTCTCCCTCCAAAAAAGTAAAGAAACGTATTTCCCTGAATGTCTTTAAACTAACTACTAAATATGTATGTGAATCTTTCCGTACAGAAAATCTAAGTATAAATCCAAAGGTTTTGCTGTAAGCCATTCCACATGACATCTTCAGTATGATGAAACACACTGAAAATATTTTTACTCATTCTCTACAGCAGTGTTCGTGCTCTGTAGTATGCTCCCTCTGACCATCACAAATCCTTCCCTCCAAGAGGCTCGACAGTGAGAAAAAAAATGCTGCTAGAGGTCTCGCGTCAAAAATTGGCATGTTTTTCTCCCTCTGAAGATTAAAGAGTGGTGAAAATGCCCCGTCAGCGCAGCAGGATGCTGTGACTGGTGACAGCGACTGACCGTTTAACACTAAAGCTCTCTGCCATCGTCTGCCAGCAACACACCATCAAATGGGGCTGGGGCCAGGACTGGGAAGACTCAGCTTTCACCTGGAGTGAGAAACTGACAGCGGCTGAGCAATCCCAATGATAGTTGAGCTAATGTGTCAGGGAGAAAATCACTGACTCATTCTCAGAGTCCAGCATGGGTGTCTTCGTCGCTTTAAACACACTTCTGCGGGTGGAATACTTTAAAATATGAGCAGGAGAAGAAACATTTCATCCTAATGAAGCAGCAGGAAGTGGGAAAACAAGGGTGATGTGGGTGCAAGAGGGCACACCCACTCACGAAAGGCACTCGGAGGCTGCACAGTTAGAATAAGCCTCTTTTATTTCTCCTCTGCTTTGAGCAGTTCTCAGCAATCGGGCACCAGCTGCCTTCTTGGAGGGAGCCAAAAGAAAAAAAAAATAAGATTGGTGAACTTCAAAGCATCCTCTCATTTTTCTGGTTATGTATGAGAGACTGGGAGAGTATTTCTCAGTGTGAGAGCCAATGGGAGCGGCAGCCTGAGGTATGGACTTAATGAGCCTGCCTGAATGTTTTAGAGGCTGACAAAAAACCTTCAGAGCATGCTCAGTATCAAATAGTCTCCTGCACTCCGGATATTGGAAGAGAAAGCATGTATACAGGTATAGTATATACCCAGCTGTATATACAGTACATTTAATATGACCCCTCACATTCTCCACACTGTGTTTGTTTACTCTGCTCCTGGAACCTGCGTGATCATGTGACCGCTCCAAATACAAGCCATGACTGTATCTGATAATTACAACAGCAGAGACTCTGGGGAGACTAAACCTGGTTTATATTTCAAGATGTTACTTCAGGACGCAAAGTAAAGAATGAATTATTCTCTTTGTGCATAATGTGTATTATGTCTGGATTTGTTTTGAAATTGCAGAGGTTCCTGCCGGGCCTCTGGTTCTTAATAACACTTCGGAAATAATATCCGATCTATTAATAGTTAGAGCTGATTTAATATGATTTAATAAAAATTCTGTTATGCTAATGATGGGCTTGATGTAGAGGTATAGCAGCCCAAGATTGAGGTTTTGTCCTTGGTACTGTCACCTCAGTGCTGCCTGTGCTATATGTCCCATGAGAGACAGCAGAAAAAAAAAGCATCCTGCAGCACTTTATAAAATCCCCACCCTGTACTCTGTATACTCCTCAGCACAACTGTCAGCCTCTTTCCATGTCTCACTACTCACCCTCAAAAGATAAAGAGCGCCTTTGCAGACACTGCGGATGCACTACAGTAAACGTGAGGCATTTCTGGGTGTATTTTTGGCTCCAGTTGTTTGTTTCTGTGTGTTCAGGGAGATTTGCGAGAGACGCCGGTGTGGCTACAGGGGTAAGCAGAGCATCTGTCAGCAGGGCAGCCTCCTGGACACTCTCCAGGAAAGAGCTACTACACCCGCCAGGCGAGCTAAATGAGGCATGATCAATGAGAATAATCTAGATCCAGAGCTACAGCCCAGCCGCTCTAAAAACACTGCCTGATGTGGCATCATAACCAACTGCACACAAAATGGGTGAAGACAAGGTCCACAGCTGGATCCAGGAGCACATCAGGACCCAGAGGATGCTCAGTATTCCCCTCACGAGGCTTATGAATTATCTCTGAGTAAAGTTTGGATCACATGCACCAGGAAGTAACATGCACACAGCACCTGCATTATGGTAAAAACCAGAGCTAAGCCAGGTTCAGCCTGTAACAACTACAGCAGCAACCCACAGCCTGAAATGCCTTTAACTCTATTCCAGGAGAGTCTTTCCAAGAGAGTTGAAATACGCCCTTACCAGCACTACCGTAATTCCGTAATCCTGTTCTCCACAAGCGGCTAACCCATTCACCAAAGAGGCACTTTGGGTTAATGTTACAATGCCTTAATAACGTCCCTCGACCGCTCTCCCATCAGCACCAGAAACTGCAGTCCTCTTCGCACTGTTTCCACTGCAGCACTACTTGTTCTCCCATACACACACACACACACGTACACACACACGCTCACTCATTCTCTCGGTGACTACCCCCACCTCTGCTTCTCTCAATCCCCTCCTCCTCTCCCTCTCGCTCCACTCTTTCTATCTCTGTCACTGAAAGGATCCCCCTCCCCTCCCCTTTCCCCCTCTCCCGCTTTCTCTCCATCTTCCATCTCTCCCTCCACTCCAGCTCTCACTACTCGGCCGGCTGATTTGTGATGCCGCTCACAAGGTGCTGCATGCAGCAATCTGTGCCCCGGTCCAATGCATAAGGGCTTTCCAAAAGCATCCATATGCTGTACTGTCCGAGCGGCACCCACACCCTCGTTCATACAGCACAGCTGCTCGAGGACTCTGCGGGGCTCAGATGCGTTTCTCAGCTGCAGCTGCATGAAAAAAAGAGTGGATGTAAATAAGTAAATGGAGATACAGTAGAGGAGACCTCTAGATAATAAGACAAAGACAGGAAGAAGCCTGTCATTTGTTGTGTGCTTACGGCAGCAATAGTCTGCTGCTGAGTCTCCTTCTCTCTTCCCATCTCTATCCATTTATCTGAATTATGTCTTTGGATTTGCACCACTCCCACTGTCATCAGGGAAGATTTTAATCCTATGACTGCAGCTCAAAGACTAGCATGGTATGGCAAGTATAAGCACATAAATATATGAGTTCTTTTAATTTGCTTTCCTCACAATGCTTTGTTTGTATAGGCATCAGAAGCTCAGTACAGAGGGTTTAAGGTATGCTTTTGTGATAAAAATCTAAAAACAAGGCTTAAAAATAAATAAATGAAAGTAGAAATACTGCAAAATGGTCAGCAATGCCACCCTAACCCCTTAGCTCACACTACTTTTTCCCCCTTAACAGTGGGCATGGAACTGTGTAAATCTGCTTGTTTAATGACGAGATGTGACGCACTCTTTCGCTTAACACCAACGCTGAACCAGACAGTTTGGAGCCCTTCGGGTATTACTGTGTGTCACCGAGAATTATCATCGTCCCCTAAGTGAATCACCCTCCTTACTGGCCAGCAATGAGCACTTGAACAAGAAATCAATAAAGTCTCAATCAGAGAAAATGGAAGGTAGCGGGAGAGAGAGAAATGGCGTTTTGTAATTTCAAAACATACAACTGCAGAGAGGGAGGAATGTAATTTGTTTCCTGTCTGTGGCGATGCCATTTTTCAGCGTGGGGTTCAAGCAGTAATGCATGGTTGCTGGTTTTGAATTAGAAGTGATCTGGTAATTATAGGGGAGGTGAGGCCGTCCAAATTAAACTCACATAAAGAAAAATGACACAATCAATGCTTTTAACGTCTTCATATCTTCAGCTTTGGGTGTAGGGGCTAAAGTGCACAAACTTCAAGCAGGGAGGCGGCTGATATTCTATAATTTTCTCGTTGTCAACACAACCCATGAAATCATCCAAACCAGCAATAAGTGAGACCCGGTCTGTGGCACCAAGCTCATTTGTTCCCAATGAGGCCGTACTGTGCAGGCTTAGCTGAGCATAAGGAGCCTCATGAGACATTCAAATTGAAAAATATATATTTTCAATTGAAAGACCATGGAGAATATTGACCCAGAGAAGACACAAATATTACATAGCTATGATAATCAGCAAGTAATTGGCCTGATGATCAATGTCATTATTGTTTTAGACAACAGTGGATCTAACTGAATAGTTCAATATTATGTAGGTTTGTGTGTTAAAAACCATGAAACGATAATGCTTATCTACTGTATATCTTAAAGATGATTTAAATTCAGTTCAGTCCATATAAACTCATTGTGACCCCGTAGTGAAGCCAATTAAACCTTACATTTCATATACTAATAGGCTGAAGTCTGGCTATTAGTGCAAAACAAAGTCACTAAAGCGGCAACATCATGACAGCTGCATGATCAGCATCACTACACATTAAACAGGCAACACTGTGACAGCACGCAGCTCAGGGGACATTTTACTCCACTCTCTCATATATCTATTCAACATCTATTACCCATTATTGTCACCTAAAAGCTGGAAGACAATTGAGTAAAAGAGGGTAGGTAAAAAAGATTAAAAATAATATGATTGTGGCCTATTTACTGCACAGTCTGGGCCTAATAAAGCTGCAGCCAGTGTTTCCCAGATGACTGGAATCTCCTCAGTAAACTGTCTTTCCACTCCACCTCACATTCCTCTTACTCAAGCCGGAGTCTGTTTTGTTTAAAGTGTGTCATCTCGTCTCACATTGCACTGCTTATTTCTCCAAGATGAGAACTGTTGATAACCTAGCTTTCTCTTGACCTGTTGTCTTATATTGGTCAGTTTGGTATTTTTCACTGTGCATTGATGGCCACAATGTTGTTGTGAAGGAAGGGAAGGGTTTCCAAAACATCGACCCTGAAAAAACAGTTAGGCGCCTCTGTTTGTTCCCAATGAAGACTTAAAGCTTTAAAAACTGGTTGCAATTGTAGCCTTTTATCTTTTTAAAATGCTTACTAAATTTCCTGAAAAGTGAGATATTGTAGTTTTGGGCAAAAAAGCAGTAAATTGTCTATTTGTGGGGTCTATTTTAGAGCTAGAGCTTTCAAATTGTTAAAGGTATATCAGTAGATATGCTGTCCAATTTGATTTCCTAATTTTACACCAGAAATAATGCAAAATATGTTGCCTGGCTTGATTTAGAAATGGTGTTAGATATTAATATTTTTATTTTTTTTAATCTAAAAAGTCTGAAACTAAAACTAAACAGTAATTATGTTTATTTAGCTACTTATTCCACTCGGTGCACAAATCACATAAAAAAAGATTAAAAATGTATTATATCTGCCACCATATTGATGAATTCCCCCCTGAGTAGTAGCATTGGTTTAAAAACTCCCATATCAGATGGACTCTAGTCTATTTTAAGCTACAGAATAATACACATTTGGCTTGTCGTGAGTATTTAACTGCACAGGATGGTGTATGTAGGACTGGATCAAACAACAGAGCCCACATTCATTATAATGAAGAAACATGTCACCCAGTGCAACAATGAAGCTCTTCTCAGCTAAATCAGGCTTTAGGTACTCTGACAATACCTGTTGTTGGTTTTTAAAATGATTTCTAAGAGAAAACACAAAATATCTCTTTTAGGATCACAGAAGTAAAACCAACCCTGGAGGGCGGCTGCTTCTGCTCCTCTGCTGCTCTCCACCTCCATATTGTTTTGTGAAGGGTGAAAGTAAAATGGCAGCCTTCCAATGCGATTTGGAGCTCAATAGTTTATATTCCCTCCTCATCAACAACGTGGTTTGACATTTAGGCCTCGCTATTGAGTCCGTGAAGGCAAGTCGAGCTTGTATTTCTTATTGCATTTTTTTTGTGAGAGATATCTTACAGCCCAGTGCCCTGAAACCCCGGCAGGTCTGATTCAGTGTCTGAGTGGGAACAGGATATTGATCCAACCAAGATTCATAGCACGCTGGGTAAACCCATGGTGAGCAACACTGGCACCTGCCCCACGAGACGCCAAGCGCCGAGTGATTTGTAGTGACAGATGACAAATAGAAATGCTCTCATCATAGTTTTATACTGCTGACTATTGCTGCCACAGCAGAAGCCAAATTCACTAATAATCTAGTAATTTCATTGAGTCAGTAGTAAAAGAGAGAGAGAGAGAGAAAAAACCTCCATCAGACCTTACTTTGAACTAAACAGGCCAAGTCTCAGGAGAGATTCAGTGCAACTTAGAATACATATTTAATAAGGCGCGCGTGTTGTGGAGACTGACTGCATGGAGCTCGCAGTATTAAAGCTGTTCACTCATTGACTATGGGAATCCATTAAAATGCATCTCCAAACCAAGCCTCTTTTTTTTAAGCAAAATCACATGTAATGCCATATGTCTTCCTGAGCAACGAGTAAAGGCACATGGCTGTGTCTAAACAGGGTGGCAGGATTTCAGAGACAGCGCAGATATTCCACAGAACCTCGACAAGAAAAGGAGAAAAATAGGGGGAAAAAAGGGACGGATGACAAAGAGAAAGAGTGTGATCTGAGAACAAAACAACGCGATGTGTCCTAACACCACATATAGAGCTAACATGCTCAAACGATCACATCTCGTGCTTCTTTTTATCAAGTGAAGTCGTATGATTTATGTCTGCAGAGGCCCCAAACAAGAAGCAGTGAAGCGTTGTTGTCGCTCTCCATCTTTCTATTGAATGCTGCATTCATGTATATGTGGTAAATGTGGTGTGCTGTTGCTGGCAGCCAGTGATATAATCTGGGCTTTGTATCTGCGCTGTGATGTGTTTGTGCAGATGTGAGTAGCTGCAACAATGCAATACTGTGTGTTTCATCGCGCTGGCCCGTTTTAGATCTGGCAGAGGGAGAGGGGAACCCCTCTGCTTGAGCCATGTTCGGCTCCCATCATGTGTTTTCACACTGCTGTTCAGAAATTGCTACAAAGAGTGTTATTGCACCTAAAGACTGAAGGGGACTGCAGGTAAAAATGCCAGTTTAGCACTAAATGGCAAATTTTGAGATTATAGCTGTTTCAATATCAACTGTATATTGTACAAAACAACACTCATATCTATTCGTATCCCATTCTATCACCAGAAGCGCGCATAGAATAGGTTTAGCAGCAGTTTGTAAAAGATAAATGTAAGCCTTGTGGGAAGAACTGGGACATTTAAAGATGCAGTGTGTGATTCATGACAGAGATTATCGATCGCAGAGTCTCATTCCGAGGTCGTCAAATACCGATACCTTGGTTTGGTGTACCGACCCGGCACTGTCATGGTACACCGACTCAACAATCATCCATCTTTCCCCAGAATTATGTACTGAACATTTCATGCTTTCATGGATCCCAAATTCAAAAAGTTTTTGATAATCTGTTCATCTTTTCTATGATTTTTCCAAGCAAAAATGTCTTTTGCTGGTTCCAGCTTCTAAAACATGGAAAAAACTAAATGTTTTCTCTGTCTTACATTGTAGTAAAGTGCATTTATTTTGCTTTTAGACAAAACAAGCAATAGGAAGGCATTTCTGGCTCTAAGAAATCCTAATGGATATTTTTCACTATTTTTTAAATGTCTGTAGATCAAACAGTGAATCAAGACAATATTTGGCCGAATAATTTAGTAATTAACTACTTCTGAGCAATTATTTTTCATCATTTATAAAGCTGTTTGACTTTATTTTAAATAGCTGATCATTGACTTTTTTCTGTGATATTATTTTAAATAATTTACATAGTCCAAATCCAGGAGAAATGAATGTTAAAGTACATAGTGTAGAGTAGATAATTTATTTAAAATTCCTTCTCATCATTATCTATTTATTCTGCACTCATATTTAATCCATCGATTAATTTCGTGTTATTTTAAGTAAAATGTTCATCATCTTTAATAGCACAATATTTAAATGTATGTATTGTTAACAATGAGGACTTGTATGTGAAAATGCTTGCTCCCTGTGAAAAACCCACAAGGAATTCTCACCTAATTTTGCAGTCCCACTCAGCTCTACGGAGTGTGTACAGTGTACAGAGTGTCATCCTATTGTTTTGGTTTTCAAATCATCATTTTTGGCCGCAGCAGACAGCAATTTTCAGCAAAAATGAGCTCTAAAGAATTCCTGTACACTACCTGCTCAGCAGCAAACAGAAGGCACAGTAAGAGACTAGCTGGGGAACATAGTGCAGCATTTAACAACTAAATATCCAGATATTTCCCTCAAGAGCTGGTGAAAACCAAAAACAGATAAATAAGGGAGACTTTCATTTGGTGGCCAGAAACACGACTGCGAATGAATAATAATCGTGCTGTGTTATGTAGCAGCCACCTCCCAGGTGGACAAAAACTAGTTGATAAGTTGCAGTTTAAAAAGTTCAGAAATTCAAATCTCAGTTTGAGTGTTTATTCATTATGTAAAGTGCTGATAAGATAGAAAGACTCTTTTTTATTCTTATCCAACTGCGGTGCCTCATTCAAAACCAGAGAATTTTGCACTTTCTCCAGTTGCTCTGGGAAAATATAGAGTGTCACTATGCATTTAGTAAGAGTTCAAACGCTAATGGTGCTGCATATTCCAACAGCTAATTGTGCGCCGGCGGTCCCCCGGGTATGAATTCTCATTCAGTGGATGTTGAGCTGATCAATGTTAATAACGATGAGGCAGGCACAGGGCAGTGAGGGCTGAATAATGGCAGATGGCCGTTGTAACAGAGTCGGTATAAAAGCAGCGGCCAGTAGCCGTCCTTCAAGGCGTGGCTATTGTCCGCTGGGGTTTATTAGCTTTCCTGCAGCCTCTGAGGAACCGGAGCTTCCATCACTCATGGAAATGACTCTGATTAATCAGCTGAGTGCTGGAGTGTGCACGGTATACTGGAGACTCCACCAATCTGACAGTAAATCATGCTTGTTCACAGTGGGCTGCACCTTCATCCTCGCCACGCCTTTCCTGCTCTCTACACACTGCAGTGGGCTCCCTCCTCCCCTGGCACATGCAGAGCTTCTCTAAGAGCAGATGGGAGAGTGGGGAAAACCCAACACACAACGTGTTTCATGCTGACATCTAGTGGAGTCCAGAACATGTGATGACGCAAGTCTGTATGTATTACATTTTTAGATTCCATGTTTAGCTGAAAAATAGAGATCTTTTGATATGAAGTATAGATAACTTCTGGGCGGATATATACCTGCTGAGCAATTCATGATAATCAAGAGAATTTTCCTTTCAGGTCAATTAGTGCTTCACCACACAGCTCATCAGTGTTATATTACTGGACAGTTTGAGGAAGCATCCAGCCATAGACAGTCGGCCATCTGGGCCATGCCTTCAATGGACAGTTGGGACACGCGGGCAAGCTGGATTCCTCAGAGGACGAGGAATGGATGATATTTGTGAGAGGGGAGCTGCAGAGGATGGAGGCATCTAACAATGTGCAGTGATCTGTCTCTGGGTAAAGAGGACGGTCACAGCAATGACACTGGACTGCTCTGATGGAGTGGAGGATCTCCTCCTCGCTCCTTCTCTCTATCTCACAGCCTTTAGCAGCATTGGCTCGGAGCCCCGACACGCATCACACATAATATCTTTGCCGGTGGGGTACTTACAGCCAAATCTTGATTTCTTGAAAAGTGGCTGGATGTAATCACAACGTTGTCAGTCAGAAACCCTGAAAGAGAAAGACAGATGGAAACTCACTCTTTGAGTCAAACAAACATCCGTATTGTATTTCTTGGAGAAATTTGCACATTTAAATTTTAAACTTTTGCTAAAGGTCAAGCCTCTCTGATTATTTAAATGTAAAGTGTTTGACTGATTTAAGATAAGATAAGATAAGATAAGATGGAAATTTCTATTGCTACAGCAGCAAAAAGTGTAAAGTAACAAAAGAAAGAAACATCAACACATAGAAACAAGCAATATTTACAAGAAATATAAAAGTATTTACAATTTAAACTATAAGAAATATGCAATTAGAAACAATGTTTACACTATAGACAGACTCAACAGTTTATGTGCATTATAGTTCATTTATTGTCAGTTTTGGTGTGAGTGGTTTCGTGGGAGCTGTGCTGGTTATATTCCTGCAGGAAGAACGAACCTGAATTTTAAAGTAATTAAACCCCAAAATCTAAAATACATATTTTTCCTATTAGCTGTCATTGTATTTATCAATCTAGGCTGAAATCTCCAATACAGATCAACTCAAAATAAAACATTCAGAACCACAGGTTGGAAAATATATATCTTAGATTTTAGTAATGAATTTTCCCTTTAAACTCCTGTGTGTATCTTTTAAAGATGACCAGTGGCATACAATCACACACCCTGTGTGTTAAGCAGTCTTGAATAAACCCATTGAAAATGAAAGTTGCACACAGCAGAACCTTATTACAACAAAAATCGTTTTGAGCCAAGAGAAGAATATTGATAGCTGTCTCCCTCTCATATAAACAAGCTGATATATGGCTGAAGCCAGCCGTTTCAGATCCACAAAGCTGCAGGACGAATGAATTATGACTGAAAGCTATCCAATGCACATTACGGCTCACCAGTTATTGAATCAATTCATTGTCATAACCTCTGCTACCACTGTAATGAGTGTCTCTCTGAAAACTGTCCGTGACTCAACGTGCTTTACATAAAACAGCTTTGTAAACCAACACAGAAAGTTCATATCCAGGTTACAAAAGCTTTGAGTTCACACTTTATTCCTAAAACATGATACATTTAGTCTAATTTTAAACCTGCTTCCACGGTTAATCTCTTAAAATGAATTCACCAGCCATTTATTAATATTTTATTTTTGCACGTTGAGGTGTTTAATTGACAAAAGAAGTGTTGGCAAATGAACAACAGCGTGCTAACGAATGTGTTAGACGGATACTGGCATCTAATCAAAGCAAAACAAAAGGGAAACAAAATCACTTTTGGGAAACAAAGATTTGCTTATTATTTCTCATGGCTAATTTCAGAGCTTGATGAATTAGTTATTTCTAAGAGAAAGTCGGACAGCTCAGAGCTGTTCAATTGTGAAAAATAGTAAATTGTTAAAGGAGAAGTTAGCTTATTCTGTGTCTTGCTGAGAGTTGGATAGAAGATAGATGCACTCTAATAGATCTGATAATACAGGCAGGAGACGGTCAGCTGAGCTTGAAATAAACGAAGCAGAGGCAAACCTCCAGCCTGCTGATCACTAATAAACGTGTTATACAGTACCAGTCAAAAGTTTCAATGGTTTTTCTTCATTTTTTATTATTTTCAACATTGTAGATTAATACTGATGACATCAAAACTATGATAAAACACATATGGAATTATGTAGTATAAAGAAACAGAATAGGTTTTATATTTTAGATTATTAGCCACGTTTAGCTTTGATGACAGCTTTGCACTCTCTCAGCAAAAGGTGGCTGTAGGAACTATTTACTTCTTGTTAGTATTAAGCTGTCAATTTAGTTTAGTCTTGCTGTCACAGTGAGGTTGCCAGGGAAAGAGGAAAAAACATGTTAATTAGTGAGCTTTGAAGGTTTTAGGCTATAGGCTAGCTGCCCAAAGTGTTATGCTAAGCTAAGCTAACCCTCTCCTCTTGGAAGCTTCATATTACTCGTACAGATCTGACAATCTTCTCATCTAACTCTGAACAGGAAAAGAAAATGTCATACTATTCCCTCCAGGTACGACAACCAGCTGTAAGTCACTTTCTTGGCTGAATAACATGATCCGGGACTTTCTGCTGAGCTCTTTAATATGCTTGCAAATCACAACATGCCGACGATACTAAAGTACTTTTATGATCAGAAGCGTTCTGTCCGTGTTCCTATGCAGACCTTTGAGGATATGCTATTTGTGGCCCAATTTCCTTCTTCTATTTTGGCAAAACAATCAATTTCATGATTCACTGGACTTAATTGCTTTATTGTAATTGTATCATGAAAGACATCCAGAGGGAGAGATAACCAACTTCAATTTGTGCACTTCAGTGAAGAAAAGAGTTCACACAATTCTGCCATCTCCAGCATTTCTTCTGCGAATTGTATGGATTATGTATGAATTATATTTTTCCACTTATTTTCACATTTAAATTGCTATTTAAATGGATAACACCCTTGAGTTCATTCCATCATTAGGATCTGCTGATACCATAAAATCTACGATGAAAACGAACAAATCTTTTTCTATACTTTGTGCTCGTCATCTTTTATTTCTAGCATTTCCAGGTAATGAAAAACATCATGGCATTGCAGAATAAAGTAGGATGATGTGAGACTGGGGAGTGTTTAGGTTCCTGCACAGTGAAATACCTACAGTCCTCATTGAAACACTATGAAACTGTCAAAGTGAGTTGTTTGCAGCTGGCTGAGGGGCCACAGTGACAGGGAGGAGAAAAGCAACGCTTCAACACTGCTTCACACTGCAGCCCTCCAAAAAATACAAGTGGCATTTTATTTCAAACTGAAAGGTCAAACGACAAGGACTGAATCCAAAAGAAAAAAACACACACACAAAAACCCATTAAATCAAACCTGATTAAAATCTCTAGCATAAAAGTTCTTATAAAATAACACAAGTGTCACAGCAGAAATATTTGATATCCTGTAAGGACAAATTTAAGGTCAAATCTTACTCACAAACAGAAAAAGAGAAATTGAAAGATCATAAATTGGCGGGCTGACAGGGGCGACAGGCTCTGATGTGCAGATCCACAGATACAATCACGTTGAAGGGAATTGCCTCTTGGTGAACATAATTGGATCTTTCCCACACCTATTTGTCCCCGAGGGACCAAACCGTACAGAGGTAAAAGGGAAAAGGAGTTTAATGAAGACTCCTTCCCCTTGTTTTTCATTACAAGTTCACATTAGTGCGCCAGGCTGGCAGTGGAGTCATATCACAATGAAAAAGCCAAGTCATCCAATGTCAGGAGGAGGTGGCATTGGATATGACATTGGATAAAGCTTTCAGAGGGATTCTTAATGACTGCAATGGATCTAAATGTTCTTTAGAGGCCCTGAAAATGTATTTCTCCTATATGACAATGTGTTTATTCTGTATGAAAACACTTTTTTTTGCCAATGTTATAGCAATTCTGGTTGTTTCACATGAGAGATTTCTGTATCCTGAGTTCTTCTTACTGCTCTGAAGTGGGCAAACAGGTAATCTCACATACTTCTGCCCACAAATCAGCAACATTCAGATCATAATACAACCTTTATAATCCTGGCAAAGAAGATTAGCTGAGTTCTTGAGAATTTAACTCTTAAAGTCTGTAAAATACTCTGCTATGATTCATATTTTATTTAAAGGTATGCTATGCCGGGCTTTCCGAAACTCAGACAAAATACTATCATTTTTCTGTGTTCAGGACATTTCTGGGCATCACTCTTTGGACATGAAGCTCCAAAAAGAGCAGACAGTGCTGAAATATATCAAGTCCAAACACCAAGCATAAAAGCTTCCTCCAAAAGTGACCACTTCTGGTTAACCAGCCCAGATGGCTAGCATTACTCCGGCTTCAGAGAGGAGGAGGAAACGAAGTGGTGCTGCTTTCTTTCTTTCAGCACTCATGGGATCTACTTACATCCTCTGGTCTATTTTCTCCATTAGAGGAAACATTGGAGAGATTCAGCCAATGCACCAAAATCAGCAACCAGCAGGCTTGTCGAAATGGTAAATGCACTTAGCATCTTTTATCTTGCTTGTTAGTTTGCATCTGGCAGTGGTTGACAGAGTGCTTGCGGTTGTGAAACATACAATAAAATCTGCTGCGATTTTACGTGTGTTTTTTCTCTCCATTCACCGTCCTGCACCGGAGGTTGCAGATTCAGAACGAGAAAACGCAACTCCAGTGACAAACTTTGCACAGATACAAGTCAGTATCGTCAAGGTCAGACTTTTTAGGAGGCAAAATCCTAAGAAAAACATTTTTGACAACTCATCTTTGTGTCTTATTATTTTATAAAACCATAAATAGCCATCTAGAAAGTATCATCGCACCATTGTTATCAAAGTTTTTGTTAGGAAAATATTCTTTTTCATTTTCCCAAGAGTCAAAGCTTTTGGGGGTTTTTTTTCAGAATTTTTGTGAAAATTATTCCCAAAGCACTATTTTAGCTGTCTGGCTGTCTGCACCGGCCGTCGTTTTTATTGACTCCGTCCACGGCTGTGAGTTTATCTCATTGATTAAAAAGTCCACAGTAAGAGACTTGAAATAACACTTTCTTCTAATATTCCCAGTTACTAAAATCACACAGCTGTCCAAGAGAAAGAACACTCTGATTCATGTTCCCTCTTATTCCCCAATAGATCCGTGTTTGATGAAGAGGAGCATGTACTCCAAACAACTGGAAAAAGTCACTCAGCACCAAACTACAGAGCCTTTCCATTCTTTAACAAGATTACTGTGCAGCTTCGCAGACAGCACTTGAATTGCTGAGCCCCCAAGGATCCCATGTTTTCTTTCTCTCTCTCTGTGTCTCATTCTCTCTGTCTGTGTCTGTCTCTAAGACACGTGGCTCTCCATGACTGTTGCTCCCACTCAGACGTGAGGGGAGGGGAGGGGTGGGATTCATGTGGGGCAAAGGGAGCCTACAGGAGACTTTTGGGGGCTCTCAGCTGCCCTGCATCCTCTGGAGCGTAGCGTATGAACACTGGAAGATGTGCATGTGTGAGCAGGGAGCTTTCCACGCAGAAGGAGATCTGGCCCAAATTTAATCTCTCTATTGTGAGGATGGAGGGTTAGAGGAAAAAAAGGGCCGTGCCTGCTGAAATCCCACTGGCAGTGCTGCAATGCAGGGGTTTAACATAGAGCCAGAAGGCAGGCGAACACATTAAAGAAGTGGCCCTCTGATTACACACAAAACACACATTTTTGCACAAGCACGAATACGCACAGCACGCACAAAAGCCCGTTTGAGCTGAGGTACCTGCATAAAGAGTGTTGACAGGCAGGAGAGAGTGATTTCAACGTCATGAAAAGCTGTGACGCCTACATAGAGTTTTGTAAAGCAGCTCTTTCAAAGCTCGGTCACATGTAATATCTCCGTGTCGAGGTAGGTCAGGGATTTGCGGCACTTTGAAGGACATTCAATTCAACTTAGCTATGAAATGAAAAGAGTAAAAACATATTTCTTCATTCAAAGTCAGAAATGGAGGCAGAATTTGTAGATGTGCTCTATAAAAAATAAACAGTGATGTCTAAATAAGCTACAATCAAGGACAAAAAAGATATTCAGTAATAATTTCTGTGGTTTGATGTTGCTGAATGTTCCTGACTTCAAACCAGTGAAAAAGAAATACAGAAAAATGTGTAAAAAAATGTACCAAAAGTGTGAAAAAAATCTTTTAACATCATGTACAATGCCATTACTTACAGTAAGAAGCTGATTGTGAAAATAAGGCCTTTAAGGTTATTAAAATCGTTTCTGTGTTGAAGGTTTCATAAATACGCACATTGCACCATTTGTCTGAATATAAATGGAGGCGGAGGCTGCCGTGGGCTTCACTGTTTACTGTCCATACACTTTCCCAGAGTGTTGGAGGTGAAGTGCGTGATGGGTGGTTGCTTACATGACAGATTGCTGACTGTGGGAGTCTTTTACAGTCAGCAGAAACAAGCAATTGATGACACTTTGGCTTCTTCACGCTCTGATACAGCCGGTAGAGAAACAACAGAGAGACACAGTGCTGTCCATCAAACATTTTTAACTTTAAGTGGTCAAACTGAAGCTGAAAGAAAGTGGATTTACTGCACAGTAAATAATAATCTGTGAATGAACAGGGAACATGTTTGTATTTATAATGAGTTATAAAAAGGATCTCTCTTGAAGGAATAGCTTAGCCTGGGGCAAAGCCTCTGCTCTCCCCTGCCATAGCACGCTGTGTGTTATTTGTGAGCCCGCCCACATCATGTTGTCACACAAAGACGAGCTCCATCTTAAATCAAAAACTATGCCCTACATACCTAATGTGTGTATTATTATTCAACATACACTCATCAGCCACTTTTACTTTTATTCACGCAAATATCTAATCAGCCAATCACATGGCAGCAAATCAATGCATTAAGGCATGTAGACACGGTGAAGATGAAGTTCAAACCGAGCATCAGAATGAGGAAGAAAGGTGATTTAAGTGACTTTTAACATGACATGGTTGGAAACTGCTGCTCTCGTGGGGTTTTCATGCACATCCACCTCTTGGGTTTGGAGAAAATTGTCGGAAAAAGAGAAAATACCGAGTGAGCTGAAGCTCTCTGGGCTTTAAAAATGCCTTGTTGATGCCAGAGGTCAGAGGAGAATGTCTGGAGTGGTTTGAGATGATCGGAACGCATTAGTAACTAAAATAACCACGGGCTACAACCAAGGTATGCAGAAGACCATCTCTCCTCCAGTTCATTCCAAACCGCCACTTTATTAGGTACACACTTGACCCAGTGAAGTGGTCAGTGAGTGTATTTTTGTGTGAATAAACAGGAGTATGTATCTTATTTTCCGGACACACTGAGCTGAAGTCACCACGACACTTCCTGAGAGCCGACTTGCAGGTGGAAGACATGTAACCATGGTAACCCACCAACCTCAGCTCTACCGGCATCTGCAATACCTGACAGCAAGCATGATGAAGAACATTAAAGTTACTGGAGGGTATTTAATAACTGTTGTTCTAGTGTCCAGTGTTTGCATAGTGTAATATTTCCTTGGAAACAGCATGCAGCTGACTGACTATTGTTTCATACTAAGGTTCCAGATAAAAACCTCACATACTAAAAAAACATGTTAGAGTGGAATTTCAGACACTGGGAAAGTGATTAGAAATGGTTTTTAATTTTCTCAAGGTAGGGTTTATTTTAACTAGTTAATATACTGTTATGAGGTTTACCTTTAAAAAAATGTCTGATCACTTTAACCTGATCATATTTTTATTTAAAAAGTAACTAAAGTTAAACTAAATGTAGTGGAGAAGAAGCATAAAGTTACATAAAATGAAAGTACTCAAGTAAAGTACATGTACCCCAAAATTGTACTTAAGCACAGTACTTGAGTAAATGTACTTAGTTACAGTCCACCACTCGTTTGAGCAAATACTGACTTTTTCTTCTATTGCACAAACACTGGAGAATTATCTGTAATTGCTGCTTTTATTGCAGCTGATTTTAGACTTCTTTTAGAATTGGTATTTATTCATTTTGTATGATTGGTTTACTGGTTACCAAGCCGTGGCTGTGGTACTCAGTCTCTTGCCTTGTTGGACTCAGACTTGTCTTGGTGTCTGTTCAGAACAAGTTGAGTTGTTCCTGGCTGCTGATTTGGTAACAGCTGTTCAGAACATTGGCTGATTCTGAGCGACTCTTCCAACATGGTGCATTGGATTAGTTTAATGTTAGGAAGCAGATCAGTCCTGTTTATAGTTATATCATTTCATTCCATCCTAACTCTTTAACCGCTATATGAGCATTAGAAAGACACATATTATATATTATAGACTTGGACTTGATAAGCTAGCTACTATGCTAGCTGCCTGTAGCTAATGTGTTACTTATACAGCATTAGACGTAATCATCAAATTACTGGTGGGCTAACTCTAATTTGACATTTTGACAATTTGGGGAAGCTAATTTGACAGAAAGTCCGTCTAAATCCAGATTCTGTGATGATCTCAGTCTTAAAATATCTTTAGTCTTACTCTTTTGTATATGAAATCTCCTTATTTCCTGATTTGTAATCACTATCACTGAATCTGTTCCAATAAATGTCTCCACAGTTTCACAGCTGCTTCCAGTAAAAACCTCAAAGGCCATCACCTGTCCTCAATCTTCCCTGGAAGTGTGTTTAGCTCGCTGCATCGCTGTGCACACACACGGCACGCACAGTGAGGGCTCACAAAGGAGTGTGAGCCAAGACTCTTTAGCAGAGACCCTGATGATTCGGGACTATGTTGCATTAAGCCCAGCAGAGATCGTATTCAATTTAGGAGCTCAGGTTAAAAACAACTCTGTTGGCCCACAGATCTTTGGGCTAAATTTAAAAAGGCTGCTTCAAATCTATTTCAACATCCTGCCTGGCAGCAGTTGAAAAGTAATTGCTCCATCCGACTCATGACACAGCATAAATACCAACAAGAAAGATTTAGTCTTTGCTCCATTTTACCCCCCCAGTCTTCACAGCTTTTAGGAAACGATGATCTTACTTCACTTATTTGAACCAAGTGCTATTTTTCACAAAGCTACTGTCCATAAATCCTGGTGGAGAGCGCCTACTCCCCCCCGGCTACCTGCTTCACTCAGAGACAAGACCTGTGTTTATGTGCAGAAATAAGGCAATTCATCATCCAGTCCCAGAGAAATGGTCAACAGCGGGGACGAACCAGCACACAATTCCAGATTAATTGCTTCCCTCCTTGCCTGCCCGGTGAATGAAACATAGCACTACAAACCACACGAGACAGGGAGAGAGATTTAATATTATTAAGGAAATAATGAAATGTATCCATTCACTTTCTGCTTTTGATCATTAACACTGCATAGATTTCAATGACTGACAGATCTGTTGTACAATGCATTGTTGTCTTAATGGGGAGAATTGGTTGACTATTATAAAATAGGACAATCTGTGCAGAGACAGATGGAAAAGGGAGAGATGCTCAAAAGCCTCTGGAGCTCAATGTCTCTGAAATACATGCTTGCTGAGAGCAGGGTGGCTCTAAAAAACAACTCCCCAAGGCACCAACAAACTCTTATAAATGTCATATAGGTTTTAAAAATGTGCTCTGCAAGCAGCTGTTTCTAAAGGATACGAGCTCTTGGTTTAATAAACAATAATACCTATTACAGTCTATAAGCAGAAAGAGGAATCATCAATTCTCATACTATTTATGAGTGCCACTCTTCTGAAACCAATGCAACAATTCCCCCTTTATATTAAACCTCTTTTAGGTTCTAAAGGAAGGAATGAGGATGAAGAGTGCAGTCTTGTTATGATAAACTTGTCAGAGGAGGGAGGATGTTCTTCCTCGCTCCTTGTAATGCGGTCAAAGGTATTGTAGGACAAACGATAGACAAGCCGCAAGTGGCTAACAGAGTGGCGGCTCGTGGGTATCATTCACCTTCACATTGTCAGTGAACTCTATTACAAGGCAGGCCCAAATCTTGGAAACCACGGCGCCATTAGTCAAACACAGATTGGGAGTGACAGCTAACCTCTCATGATGATCTCCTTGCACCACATAAAAACTGCCTCTCCTTGCTGCATAATCATGTCGTACTCAAATCAGTCTCACAGCACAGTTACAGCCTGAAGAACAAAACGGGGGGTGATTTTTTTGCATCACTTTTTATGGAAAAACAGACAGACTGAACATTTTAACCATCTAATGAAGGTCGTAAAGCAGCTGCAAGGAATTTTAACTGGTTATGAAATACAGATGCCTCTTTATGACCTACATAAGCAAAAGAGACTATCAACAAGAAGATTGGCTGCTTCTACAGTTCAATGTTGTCAATGCAAAATCAGTCGAAACAATTAACAATTGCAGACCGAAAAAAGCCTTTCTTTACTTTCCCAGATAAAGTATGTCAGTAGTAGGAATCAGGAGATTTTTCTTTAAAAATGTATCATTTTTTATGTTATATATTAATCTTACATATCCACAAATACATACATTACCTCATTAATTTGCAGCCTGCACATGCATCATGTAAGTGCTAGTCATATCAAAATCTTTGAGACATGAGGCGTGTTGCTCATGAAAACACTATCGCTTTTGTCCACAGGGGGCACCAAAAACAACGCAGCATTAAAGAAAATGAAAAACAACATTTGGTCCTCTGTGGCTGGAATACAGGGTCAATGAGGACGTATGCATTCAGCTGAGTCACAGGATGCATTAATGTAATTATGCATGCTTTTAATAGACTTACTGCCAGTTGTCGCGTCCCTTTAATGTGCATGTCTTTAATCTACAGCTCGTTCATGTGTGAAAAAATGCTGTTGTTTCCACAGTTCAAAACATTCTTGCCCTGAACAGATAATATATTCAACTGTGCATAAGAGCAGTGTTACTTACTTTAAAAAAAAAATAATGGCATTACCTTTCAGCACATCTCTCATGTATTCAAAAAGTCACCGTCTCCAATTGAGTGATGAAAAGATTTGACCTGAGAACATTGCGATATTTAACTGAGATCATCTGTAAAGTAGACGGAGAGTCGTTTTCAATTAAGCGCTCATTAAAAACTAAATTAGGCACTGACCTTTGAAACATACTAGCACAGGGAAGAGGAGAGAAAGGTAGGCATGTACTTTGACACATTATTCTCTGATTAAAATTAGGACTGTCAATGTTTTGTTTCAAGGGTCTCTACCATTACATTCTATTAGTAAAATGCCTCCAAGCAACAAGAAAGTGTCATTAGCATCAGGGCATTCTGGGAAACAGTAATCACCAGCTGTGTAGTGCAAAATATCTACATAGTATTTTCCTTTTTAAATGTGCACTGAGATTGCATGGATGTCTAGTGGTTAACAATCAAATCAAGTGTAGTGTTCTCAGCTGAAAGACAAGCATCTATTCTAAAAACGGCTGAAGTGATCAGCTGCACAGTCACTAATATTCATGAAGGACTGCTTACACTTGCATTCATTGATGAATTTACTAATATTTTTTAACAGATCTCTGAAAATAAAAACATGTGGCAACTAAAGAGTGTTTGACTTTCCTGTTCTTGCAGCCAGACATTAGAGTATTATCACCTGGCCTCACATAGCCCGGTAATCTGAGAGCAACATCAACAATCAATGGAAGGAGGGAAAGAGAAGACAAGACCAATCGATGCCTGTTAGAAACACTACAGTAATTGTGCACTTATCAGTTTGGAGCAGCTACCTGCTATGAACTTAAAGGAGCCTGAATTGGGCGAACATTTCTTAGATAACAATTAAGTTTATTTTCAAAGTAATGATGTTTATTTGGCTATTTATTTTATTTCTAAAACCTTTTATTTTCTCAGTTTTCATATCAAGAATTGGTTGACAATGAAATACATTGTATGTATAATGTATATTAATGCATAGTGTTGCTAAATGTTGTTTAATAAAGTAGTATTCTGAGTAGATCTACAGTCATATTCATGCAAAATTGGTCCACAATCCACATAGAAAAGATCAGTTTCCATTTGCTGCCATATTGGTGAATTTTGCCTTTCTAGAAAAAACCATTGCAGAAATGGTTTCCATTTCCTTTTGTCTATACCAAGGTGTGGCACTCAGTGAAACATGAGCAGTTAAGAGAATAAGATAATGAAAAGATCGTTATTTAAAGGCTCAATTGAATCAATACCAACACAAATCTATAGATAGATAGTTGACCTCTTAACCAGTCTGTCTGTATACATGCATACATACATGTGAGTCTGCCATAAATTATGAGGTTAAAGCACAAGGAAGCTTGTTAACAGGTAAAAAAAAACCTAAATGAATCATAGCACTGCCAGGTGTGTCAACAGCTGCAAGTAATTAAAACTTATTACGGTAGAAGAATGAACACCCAAACAGGCTCTCGATAGAACATTTTGTTCTTGACTCGGTGAGACTGTATTTAGGTACAGAGGGGCTTTGAGCTACATGCTAACATGCTCATAATGATAACGCTAAGATGCTAATGTTTAGCAGGTGTGTTTATCAGGTTCACAACCTTAATTAAGCATGTTAGCCTGCCAAAATGTGCTAATTTACACTAGGAACAAAGTCTAACTGAGACTGATGGGAATGGGTCCTTTTTCAGGAAGTCGTGCACATATTGGGACAAATGGAAATTGTGGCCTGATTATAGTGCTAGATAAAGAGTCTAGAGAGACCAAAGTAAAAATAATAATAATAATGTCTGTACTAGAGCTCATGAAAAGCCATCCAGTAGTTGTGAAGATATTTTACTAAAAAGTCAAAAAGTTAATCTGCTGGTCATTCTGGTATCTGTTTAAAAAAACAAAACAACCAGTGAGTCAGATTTACCTGCTGGTGTTTAGACTTAATCCTCTGGTGACAATGACTGTATGAAACTGGTGGACCTACTGACTGATCAACTGATAAACATTGTCTTTACTAGCATGGACAAAAACACTAACATATAACAGCCTTTGTACACTGTGGCAAAAGTTCCTGTAATAGTTGCAGGTCACTGAATCCTGTGCCACAATGGAGCCATCAGACATTGTTGGCAGTCAATGTCAGCTGGCTGGAAAACACAAACAGTTTTGGGGCCTGGCTGGTAAATGTTACCACAACCTGCTCAACTTTTTGGCCAAAATGCAAACTGAAATATCCGAAAGGGCCACACTACCTAGCATGGGGCTGTTTTATGAGCCCATCAAATTATCCCAGCAGGATGGTGCTCTGGTAATAGGGGAAGCATGGGAGGGCAGGGTGGACGGCCTATCTAGGGCCCAAACTCACAACAGGCCCCCATTAAGGAGCACAGAACCAATTTCCTTACTCTTTCTTCCCATTCACTAATCTTTACTTTTTTTTTTTACTGATTTAAAATATTAAATCAAGTATTTTGTAAGGAACATATAAAAATAATTGGATTTAACCTCATTCGGTGGGCTGTGTATCTGCTGTTTTCCTCTCTATTCTAGTGGCATTGTAATGTTCCTACAGTGTTGTCTGTCTGGTACCCCTTGAATTGGCCCCCTGATCTACCATTTTTCTTGCTGTTTTGTTGGACTTGGTAGTCTTTTTATCAAGTTTTAAAATAATTGTTTCAAAAATGCTTAATTTCATAATTAGCTTGATATACATTAGTCAGATAATGTATTATGTTGGTGAACTGGAAATATATAATGCATGGTATGTGATACCTTTAAGTTAATGACCCAAATAACCCATACCAAGTAGTATAAAAACTGCTCCAGTCTAACCTGCATTAGATCCTTTTTGTTCCCAGATCTAGGGGAAAAAAAGACAATTTTTTTGGCATTGCCATCAACCAATCACTGGAAGCGTTGGAAGCAATTTAATGTGACATGTGATTGGCCCCCTAGTGCAGCAGGGACAACACATACAGCCTGTGGTGTGAAGTCGAGTGTGGTCTATTTGATGGAGTTGCCAGTTCAGCATGTAATGTATTTGGATGGGGAGAACTGAATACTTCCATTCACATTATTTGTATTGAATGAAATAGGAAAAAAGATATAAAATGAAGTCGAAGACGATGATCAGTATCAGATGATCAGTACTGGTGTCACTTTGAGGGAACTGGTATTTCTACTGGTATGATAGCCAGCTCTTGCAGTATTGTTTTATTACAGCAGTCAGTGACACTGAGCTGGGTGTGGTGTTTGTGATGTGGGGTGTTTTATTAGTATTCTCCCTACTGCAGACTGCAGAGGTCAAAGCTGTCACTCAATTCCCTTAAAACATCTTAAATCTTTTATTTGTCTATCTTTCTATCACTGCTAAACAATCCGAAGTTTACAGGTAGCCGTAGGAAATCTCTTTCGTCACATTAAATCAGGTTTTACCATAAAAGTAGCCATAATTTCTACCTCGTGCTGCATCTAAACAGATGCAAGTTAATGCCCTAACAATTAAAAACCAGAAAGCCTTGAAGAAACGCATAACAGGCCAAATCTTTCCACTCAATTGACAATATGTGAAATCCTACACAGCCAACTGACAGAATCCTATCAATTATTCAGGGGGAGAAAGGCTCGCAAAAAAAGTACTGCACCCCCGGCTATGCAGCAGTAAATCACTGTATAGCACACCATCTGCTGCTTGTCATAGCCAACGGTTGCTGTGTGCACAGGAGTGCTGAACAACATTGATCCTTAAGTCTGGGTTGATTTCCATTGTGAATCATAGATCAGAGAGTGGAGGTAAAAGGATGTTTGGGTCAAAATGTAGCACCTCGAGAAAACACGCCCCATACCGAGATCTTATCACATTTCTCGTCACATTTTCAAAGCCAGAAGTAAAAGAGTAATTGTACAATGTGCTCACTGTGATATTTCTGTATCCATCTCGTGTGAATCACCTGCGAAAGGATGTTACTGTAAAAAGAGTATAAAAAAATCCCTCATTAAATATTGAGCCTCCACACGATGGGATGTAAGGATGATTCTCCCTCTCTTCTTTGGGTCCTTCACCCTCGTTGGTGTTTCAAAGCGCAACCTCCTCCAGAGACAAAATGTCCCGTATTCAGACTTCAATAATGCAACGCCTTCGTTCTTAGGGCTAAGGGCGAGCATGTCTGACATCTGACTAATCGCTGACAAAGCCATGGATTCAGTTAGCAGACGTACTGTGCACTGACTATTTCTGGGCAAATAAACAACAGAATTCTCTCCCAATGTTCAGCAGAATCAGTTAAAAACATCTGGCATCCATTTTATAACAGCACAGGAGAATATTCTCCGGGTTTTTGTGACAGTTTTGAATCTGAAAGCTGAATGTCCTCTTGGTACATTTAGTAAAATAAGCATTTGGTATCTGTCAAAAGGACTAATGGCATCGTCCAATCATCCATTTAAGAGCTCATTGGTTATTAGAGAATATGAACAAAACAGTCACAACAGCATTCGGGAAATGTCCCAAACTGCAGACAGGATAACAAAGTCACTGTGGGTTCTCATTATGTCGTTGATTATCAGTTATTCTGCACGTCAGACTCAATATTATGTCCTGTCAGTCACAAAGTCAAAGAATGACCTGTCTAATTATTGTCTCTGTTTACATTTCCTGATGTCTCTGTGTGAGACACTTTCCCCTCTGCTCTGCTCTGAAATGTTAACTGAAGCGAAAATTTCCTAATAGGCATCTTATAAATACAACTTTATATAATTAAACACGTTTTAAATGGGTCACAGGTGTACACAACGTGGTTTATTTTTATTTGTCACTGATTTAGCTACATTTCTCATTTATCTTTGCTACTCAGTTTGCCACAAGAGATGAATTTCAGTCTTTATTTGAGCAATTTGAAAGCGCTGTCCCTTTAAAAGAGGAATATTCCCCCAAACAGCAGGATTTGATTCGAAGCTGCACCAAATTTAAAATTAAAAGATCGTCTCATTTTGACTACACACATTGTGTTGGCAGGGTTTAATGTTATCCAACACTGTCATTAAATAAATAGTGACATATCTTTAAAGGATTTAAGCTTCATACAGTTGGAGGAGAAATAATCCCAGCCAGTGTGCGCTCTGTTTCATAACTGCCTGGTTTGTGGGTGGTGCTGCCTGTGTCTGAAAGGAACAACAGCAGCCATTTTAAAAAAGCTCAATTAAAAGGGATTTTTTGGTAAAACAAACCTAGAAAGACATATTGAACTGCATTCTGAATTTTTCACTCTGTAGAAATGATGCTGCTCCATAAACCTGGGGCTCAGTTTTGCCTCTAAATGCTCCAACACTGTGTATGGCAGCTTAGCTGGCAGCACAAACTGCTTAAAAATGTGCCCCAACACAAAACGCACAGTTAGTTCAACTTCTATTGCAGCTTAACTTTCCAATTTGGATTCATTTCTTCATTTTATAATATGAAAATTGTCAGGCAGCGTAAATGAAAAGAGCGTTTGTAAAGAGATTCTTAAACTTTTTCAGCCGCTTGCCGGGAACGAGATAAGGAGAAAATGTCAATTTCAATGTATGTATGAATGACTCTATAATGGCACTACACACTTCCACTGTGCCTTCAGACTGCGGTCAGCACAATCAGCGAGTCCCCATAAGTCCATTAATTTCTCATAGAGCTGAGGCACGGGGGGAAACCCGGCCAGCGTGGTGTCGGACAACAAGCATGCCAGCTGAGATAAAGCCAAGCGGAAAAGTCGTCCTCCTTTCACATACAACTCAGATTTCCACAGTTCCATGTTTTCCAACCTATTTCGTTTCATTTTCTAAATGATAGCTCTGTCTGGAAGGTGCAAAACAGGGAAGAAGTTATATACAGCAGGTTCAAAGAGTCTCATCAAACTTTGATGTGAAAGTGGTAAATGATGCAGGAACATCCAGTGTGAGTGTCTGTGTTAAGCTTTCATTTATTTTTTACAAAGAACTGATAAGTCTGATGATGCTCATTTGAATTAAATGCATTTATTTGCCTCTGTAAGGAACTTTTGTATATGAAAATCATATCATTAAAAAAATTAAATGACTCATGTTAGAGATCGTAGATTTCAGAGATGTGAAACATTTCAGTCCTGTCAAATCCAAAAACAATGTCCACGGATCCCGACACTCAGTTTCATCACCCACTCCAACTCATCTCAAGGGGGAAAACTTCATAGTACAGATTCATTTCTCAAACTTATGCATGCCCAGTGATCAAAGGGCATGACAAACACGGAAAATGAAGTTGGATGTAAGAAGAATATCAATAACGGGACCGTTTTTGGACATAACTTTTTTACAAAACTTTCAAGTAAATGTGACGGGGAGAGCTGTGGTGAGTCCCATCAGTCTGATCTATCTGTCAATACATATGCCAATCAAACATACAGCAGTATAGCTATCAGTAATTATATATTTATTAGACACTGTAGCTAAATGCAATGCATTACTACAGATTCTTCAACCTAAACGACGGAATAGACCGTTTGCCAACACCACCCTTAATGATTTGAGCGGTTGTCAAAATGACCCATATGAGCTTTTCGTGGCTCGTGGTAGGGCGGATCGTTGTAAAAAATAGCACACACGTAATTCTAGATACATGTACAGTTCGCGGTTGTAAAAAAGGCTGCAGCTTCGGTGAATTTAGCTAGCTACAAAACGAGGTTCAGGGCAAAAACGTTATAAAAGACAGTTTATAGAGTACATAAATGTACATAAATGCTGGGAGTGAACTACTTACGAGGTTAACGTGGATACCGGAAGTGACGAAAAACTACTACTATGACGGCAAGATGGCGCCGGAGGAAAGTCTACAATGTCAATATCAGTCATATTTTGCTGCCTTATATTGTCGTTTTTGAGGGGAGACCAGCCACATATTCATAATGAATTCCCTAAACTTTGTGCTCCAAAGTCTTTACTCCACTGTGTTGACAGCAAAGTGCCTCCTCCACAATGAGACATGGTGTAACACACTCAAAGGTGAATTGTGTCCTCCAGATCCCACCACGCATAAAGCATCAGCTTACCAGTAGGAGGATGGTATCCCTCACTGGCTTCCCACCCACCAATGCAACCAATTGTGTTTGTTGGAACGAGTGACTAAGCTGCAGCTGCACCCAGGTCTCTGCAGTGGTAGGTGGCTGTTTTGCCCCTGCACCACCCATGAATGTCTAAAGGCAGAACAGCTTCATACATTTTCATAAGAAAGTCAGAGAGAGAGGGGGAGAGAAAAACCCAACTCAATATCAAGCTCACTGTCACAGCCCCATTGACGCATTTCAATGAGGGGGCACAAACCAGCCATGCCCTAGATAAACGTTACCCTGCAATGCATTGAAACACTCTCTACAGCAGCAGTCAGGTTTACATAACAGCAGGCAATACACAGAGATGCACATCCAGAGCTCCATATGAATATAACACAGGCTCAAATGCTCCATTTCCAACCCTAAACCTACCAACATATTAAACATGAGCAAACACATACTAAATCAAACATACAGGCAAAACTGACAGAAATAACTACTGTATGAGACAATCATCCTTGCAAAATGTTTCTTCTCAAAACATTTCATGTTATCTAATTAATGTCATCTGAAGGGAAAATATACAGTTTCTTTGCATATTGTGTAGAATGCAAATAGACAGAACATGAGTAAATCTGTGTCGGTCTCCTTCAGTATATAGACAGAGTGTCCCAACCTCCCTGACAGTGTGTGACACTGTAAAATAAAACCTATCGCAAACACTTAACCCATCTATTCTGTTATATCTATTAAAACTGTATAGATATAACAAAGATAGATATAACTCCTGTAGATATTGAAAGCACAAATTAAAACAGAAATAGAAAACAATTATATGATGTCATTGGGAACTAAATGATTGACAAAGTCATGAAAAATTGGAGTGCTCGAATTAAGCACTTTTAAAATATGACAAAAAGTATAAACCTCTGGGGTTTGCAGGTAACAGCTGGGAGGATGAGGGCTAAAAACTACTGAGGATTTTCTCCCTGGGCTTCAAGATGACTCAAAGCAGCACATTAGGAATCATTTTGCAGAATTGGTGTTATAGATTGGTGTAATTTACTTTGCTGGATTTCAATTATCTGGTGAGGGCAATGATGTTGTAAGTAATTTCTAAATTGCACTTTTGCTCGGTTTCTGTTTCGCAAAGGAGATCAGGTGGGATAGAAAATGTGATTGGATACACCTAAAATAGGACTCACAAACTTTTTATTTGTTTGGTGATGAGGGCTGGCAATGGTTTGCAAGTTTATACTTGTTCAAAAAGTGTTGGTTCTCTTCTCATAAAAAGCACCATGTTCCAGTCTGGTCTTCTAAAGATTACGTTCCCATGCAACTGAACTGTAATGGGAATGACCTTTTGAGGGTAGCCTAACATATTTTCTTTACTTATTAAAGAAAATGTTTCTAATCAAACCTCCTTCTCCTGTTTACTGAGAGATTAGCCTACAGATGCCATCTTCTGGCCAAAGTATGTTTATGCAGCTTTGTTTATTCGCTAAAACCAGTCGATGGAAACCTCCCTAATTTGCATTTTCTTTAATGTAACATTTCAAAATTTTGCTTCAAGATTGATTTCAATAAAAACACGACTTGGGTTGCATGTTCAGATTGTTGGTTAAAGTGTTTTGGTCCTGTGTGTGTCCTGTGTTGGGCTTTTTAAAGTGTCAAGTATGATGAAAGACCACTGTTTGTACCTGGACGATACAAAAGGAGAATCTAAGGTCAGGAACAAGAAAAGGGGGAAATAAAACTTGAAGAACAGTGACAGCAGCGATTAAGGGTGAACGCTGGTTTGACCTTTACGAGATGAAGATGGACAAAGGACTCTCGAGTGACACAGAGGTCGTGTGCAAATTTCATTATTCATTATGTCACTGAAGTCTAAAAACAGCAACTGTTTTAGGCAGTGATGAAAAAGTAAGATAAGGAGGTCAGTAAGGAAATGCATGAACTAAAATGCAAAGAAAGCTAAATGTTGACTCACTTAAACAACAGGGAGAGAAAAAATTAGCATCCGAAACAGCCGTGATTCACCGATGTCTCGAATTAGTGCACCGTTCCCTCCAGCGCAGAGCACACAGAGACCACTACAGGGGCATCTTGATGTTCCCCTACCCTTTTGTTTACCTTTTCCTCCTCCTGAGCTGTCAGATATTATACAACCACTCATGCGAGCTCTTGGCGATTAACACAGCCATGCTACAATCCAAAGAACACTCTGATTCAACCAAAAGACACAGTGGATCTCTGTACCATGAGAGTTTGTGTAATGATTCACTCAAACTACCCAGATGAGAATGAAGATTGCAAAAAAAATGTATTTACGAACAGCTCTCCAGATAACAATGCCGAGAGTGGGTTTGACAAAAGGATGGGAGCAATTATTCTGATCAATGCAGTACAATGAATGCCGTGTCCTTCTTGCTAGTCCCAACTATTACCACCCCTATCATGGGAGGAAATAGATTCTGCAACCCTCCATCATGCTCTTGGAGACACCAACCAATTTGCTGTCAAGTCAATAATCTCTTTGGGAGAGATCGAATCCCCAAGATTTATCCAAGATGGCTGGTACACACTGCTAAAAGAAGAGCAAAAATCGAAAACATTTAGACAAAATGCAAAAAAAAGGTTAGATTCGTCCGCATCTGTTTCTTTTTCATTACTGACTCTTCTTTGCAATGTCGTCTGACTGAAAACAGGTTTGCTGAATACAAATGAAATCTTTTATTCTGGGGATGGCAGCAGCACAATGACCTGAGTAGAGAAAGAGTGAAGAGGAGGAATCAACACTCAGTGGAGCACCTTCAGCTTTACAAAGCACCATAAGTGACCTGCCACTCAGGCAACTTGAGTTGTTCATTGAAGTTGAGAAAAAGTGTGGTAACACACTGGAGGTCAAACCTTTGACACGATTTGTTAGCGCTGAGTCTGTGTTTTTCTATCCAGTAATCAAAGAGAACTATCTTGATAAAAAGATCCACAGAGACGATCATTAAGAAACACTAAAGCTTGCTCTACCACATGCAAAAAGCATATTTAAATGTATCCACGCCTGCCAGCTCGACATAATTCATTATTTCATGAGTAAAGCATGTTTTTTTCCCTTTCACTTTGATTCTTTTATGCTGTGTTATCTCTCAGTCCTACCACAGGTAACACTGCTGTTAGAACTCACAGGGATTTTTTCATTCTGTATGCAGTGTCCTTCGCCTGCACACTGGCCTCAAAAAATTCAAAGAGAAAAGAAGCAGCCTTCATGCTGAGCACCTACTCACACAGCTGAAGTATTCTCCTTCCTCCTCTCTCCTTGTTTCTCTCTCTGCCAGATATTACATTGCACAGTGTTCCTCTAATGAAAAAACATAAATCCTTGTGTACCTCTGATTTATAAAATAAACAAAAAAAAGGCACGGATCAGAGAAGCTCGCAGGTTGCACGGTACCACAAAATTATAAAAATGACTTACAAACGCAGCCTCCAGTTTAAACTCATTTCAAGATATTTCACAGTGTGACACACAGTCAAAGCCTGAGTTTATTTTAAAGCAGAAAAAAAAGATTTTTTTTTTAAGGTTTCTGTTGATGTTTGCACCGCTTGAAGCGGTTCTGAATGTCAGATGGGCAGTTTCTCACTTGGCAACGCTAAGAAATGGCAACTCAGCTCTCCCACTGCAAAACCCCGTGGGACTGGAGAGAGAAAGAAAGCAGAAAATGTCTCCTCATCTCTAAGATTTCAGGGGACAGAGAAAATATATTTAATGAGGCTCTGTGTTTTTTCTCTAAGCAGAAAAAAGAATCAGATTCTGCTGCCAGATGCCTTTTGGATACACTAGGAAGAAGAAAAATAGAGAGGAAAATACATACAAGACCCTTGAACTCCATTTTAAACACTGAGACCCTGAAGGTGTGTTTCTAAAGACAAGTGTTAACATAAAGTCCACGTCATTATTTAGACAGATGATATCACTGCTCCTAAACAAGCTTGATATTACAGCTGCAGGATGCACCTTGCACCGTTCTGGGGCTTCTATCTTCAAGGTTCAATCGTGTCAGCCTCTACTTGCACCTGATAATGGCCAGGATGTAATTTAAGTGCGATTTTGTGGCTGTTGGGGGACTGGAATGAAACTGCCGTCATTACCAGCTTCCTCGCTGTGTATAGAGAAGCTCGGAGCCGACACAGGGTGCATTTCAAATGCCTCTGTGCAATCCCTCAGCCCTTTTGACAAGGACAGATCCCCACAGTAGGTTTTGGCAGACACTTCTGAACAAAAAGAGGTACTGCTTTGAGTTAGGAATAAAAATGAAACAAAACACATTCAACACATCCTATGGATAAGGGTGAAAACACGTTCACGAACATGCAAAAGCTTTACTGTAAAGCAGCGAGGACATGGAGGCCGGGCATGTTGCAGCAGAATAGATGTCAAGAACTAGCAGCTACAGTGATGATGAGGTTAGGTGACAGGGGTGGCAGGGGTGCAGGCACTGCAGCGTGATATAGACGCGATCACCGGCCAGGCAATATCGCCCTGGAGACAGAGGAGCCAAACAGGTTCCTGAGCTTTGACAGCACCAAAGATCAACACGCTTATACATACTGAAGCCTGGATGAATTTTAGACATGCCTCAATAAACATTTATTCACATCCGGGAGAGATCCCTGCAGAGCCTGACTGCATCTTTGTCAAACACATGTGCATGCATGTGCATATTTGTAAATGTAAGCACAAAGCTTGAATGTGTGAGCTGAATAAATGGGTAAAAAGGCAGATGTTTCTAATGCAGGGATACTGACACCAGTATTAGCAGGGGAAACATTTCAGACATCGATATATTAGTCAATATTCATACATATATGTATAAGGGGTTTCACAATACTTCACCTCTGGTTTTAAGGTCACCATTCAATGAATGTTTTATATAAACATTTTACTTGTAGCATTGATGGCTATGTTATTTTCAGTTTTAGTCATCCAAATGAGGATAACATAATAATAATAACTCAATTGACCTTGATTTGCAACATAAAAATGCAACATTTTGATGAGACAACATAAAACATAATTATTTGATTGATAATGGCCATTTAATGCAACATTAAATGATAAGCCAATATATTAGTATATGACCAACATTGAAACTTAACTTAAAGATTGGGTATCAACGTTTCCATGGTTTGCAGACATAACTTGGCATTACAATAAAACAAAACAGTGACTTCAAACGAATCAAGTCCAACTCACAGTGATTTGAGTCGACATTTCTTAAGGCCATGTGGTCGAATTTCAGGAGATGTTGTTTGTTTGCGGTTTCATTTTTCAAAATTAAACTGACATAACTGGTTCGTGTTTTTAATGTGCCTGTTAAGAACATGGTAATTTATGTTGTTCATTTTTATTTTTCCGTGGTTTATAGTTTTAAACATCATAATAAGGTCACTGTTACATTTCTTGTCACCAGTTATATTTTAACACAGTGACTCTTAGTTCTGGTCCCCTGTATTGAATGACACTATGGGGTTGACATCATTGACAGCTGAGATAAATTACTTATTAAAGTATCTTTTCCCTGCATTACCTCCTGGGGACAGAAAGTTTCCATGTCAATGCATATTTGAAAAATTAGGCCATTATCAAAATATCACCTTTATATCTCTAGTAGGCCAATATCGGCTGATAATATCTGCCAAGTGATGTATCGGTCTGGCTCTACTGTGTTTAAAAATAAAACTGAGGAGAGTATAATGAAGATTGTCTCAGAACACAAAGAGCCTAAAAACAGCCAGTCTCCAGTCAGAATGTGTCCTTATAAGTAGTCAGCACAATCTCACCATGTAGACAACACTGAACAACAACCTAGAATCTGTAAAGGAGATGACTAAATATAACACCATGCTGCAGAATAAAGCCTCCTCCTCCCTCATGGTCCAATTCAGACAGACCAGATGAGAGTTACACCAGATGTGTCATATAGGAAGCTGTTTTGCTACAAATTGGATGATTAACAGAGCCGTGCAGCCAGCATCGAGACATTTGGCTGTGGTACGCAGCTCAGTGGAGAGTGATTGGCTTTGAGGGCCGAGGGAGCAGATGGGACGGGGACACAGAGCTGGACCTAGAGACAGAGTGTGCCTCCCTTGGTTTTCTATCAAAATATCACGTCTATACTCGTCTGTGTTTAAGAGTGATTCAGTGCACACACAAAACAGAGATAGCTCTGTTTATGGCAGTGTTGCAGCGGCTTGTTCTTCATGGCAAGTTGTCTCCGCCTTTAGCTCCACCCCCTCAACATTAATTATGCAGCTCAATGCAGCACTCCGAATCCCCGCTGCAGCTCACCCACACTACAATACTCTGCTGCTTTCTCCCACTCTCTCTGTCTCTGTCACACACATACACAAACCACTGAGTGCTTTTCTCTTCAGGACTACATTTTCAAGTGTCCATAGTAAAAGACAGCATTTGCCTCCATGCATCACCTTGTGAATGGTGTGCTGTTGCAAGGACCAAAGACAAGGATGTCAAAAATGCTCTCATTTCAATAGATTAAGAAAGGTTGCATGTTCAAAAATCACTGCACATGTGTAACACAGGCAGGAATGTATTGCTAACCTAATGCTTTATATCGAAAGCAGCAAATTTCCTATGCATAATATGTTACATATGTCTTCCAGCAATGTTATAAACACACAAATTGAGAACATCTGATACACATGATGTGAATGAATACATTTACAATAATTACAAGTCGGATTACTATCTTTGGTTGCAGCGTGACTCACTACCAGCACATATTTCTGCCTTATCATTTTCAAAGCCTGGTGCTGATTTCTGTGCAAATCAGAGGCAAACACAGTCTGATGTGCCGAGGCAAACACACTTAACAGCTCAAACACCTGTCTGGCAAGGTGTAATTGACTCAACTACTCCCGAACACAGCGAGAGACACAATCAGACCTTGTCACAGGAAGCAGGGAGAGAGTCCACGCTACCCAATGTGAATCAGCTACATCAGCAAAGTGGAGGGAGGACATACAAAGAGGGAAGCTCTCACGCTTTAGCAGTCCACCCCCCAGGCAGGCAGTGGGACGGAAACGTAGCAACTGTTTATGGAAGCAGAAACAAGCTTCTCCTTCGTTTCCTAGAGCTTTCACATGATTAAGATTCATTTCACATCTGCATGCATGTGTGCTCGCGTGTGTTTGTGTGAGAATATAGCTCGCCCCGACCAAAAGCTGTATAATTAATCCAACTTGAGTGTGAGGCTACCCTGTGTGAGTCATTCATGCACAGTGCTGTGCACTGCCTGCCTTTAAAGGGAATTAGTAGTGTTTTTCTTTAAGGTGAGAAGCCACATCAGCCCAAGCAGTTATTCATGGGATCACTATTTGCTATTCGAAACACAAGGCATCATCAACAAAATGTCAAACCACAGGCATACAAACGCCAGCTATTTAAGGGCACACGTTGTTTGTCTCCCTATTGTTGCCATTTCAATAAGCTCAATAAAGTGACTGTCTGTGTTTGCAAAGATGCTACCTCTGAAACAAAAGCAAACAGGGAGGCAGATGTTCCTAATGAGGAAAACATGGTCAGGGAAGGCGGGATCATTCAGCTGGTATTGGGTGAAGTGAATGTGTTATAC
This sequence comes from Serranus cabrilla, assembly GCA_903364295.1. NCBI lineage: Eukaryota > Metazoa > Chordata > Actinopteri > Perciformes > Serranidae > Serranus > Serranus cabrilla. The sequence goes on along the minus strand of CAFUXE010000164.1, from coordinate 226,471 downwards.
GCTTACATAATCCAGGGGGAGCGTGAATCGACTACTCCCTCTCTCTACATGACAATGCGCTGGCAGGCGCGGGTCGGCTGTCATGATTACCGTGTTCCCATCACTCCTTTAAAAACCTGTGCATTTTTCACATGTCCAGAATACACGTCGGCGGGTCAAAAGCTCTTTGTGAGGTTGCTGTTCATCAGCAGGCAGCCTTCTGCGCCGTGCAGCTCTGCTGCTGCAGGGGTCTTTTCAGTGCATGGAACCGGATGGTGAGCAGAGAACACAGCGGGGGCTGGGCACTGCAATGTACTGCAGTGCTCGTAGCTCTGCTATGCACACCCACTCTCTTCCATTCTTGCTCTGCCTCTGACAACATCTCCCGCTCCATCTCTCGCCCTCTCTCCTCCATACTTGTATCATTTGTCTTACAATCCTCCCTTTACTCTCTTCCCATTCCCGTTTTAAGCCCATTTTTTCTCTCTTTTCTTTATTTAAACTACCCTGCCCTCTGTCACTCACATGCACACTGACATGCACACTTAGAGACACATTTTCACAAATACATTCATAAAAAACACCCAGCAACCTTTCTGTGGAGATTATGATAAAGTGCCCTTTCTCCGGTTATAGAGAAGGCACACACATACACACACACTGTCCTTCCAACACTTTATTTATCAAAGTGTCATTCTCCTCTCGCCAAGAGGAACTGCTCACCTTAAATATCTACAACCATTTATTCGTACAACCAAAACAGGGCCAGTTTAACACTATTTCTGATATTTGGTGGGTTTTTACAGTCCCTATTCTCATCCTGATACAGAGACTTTGGGGATTGTTGCTAACTGTAGTATGTCACAGTAACAGCCGTTGTCGCTTCGCTATGATGGCTACACCATCATTTACATGGCCACACTAAACGCCCATATCCCACAGCCTGGGACAGAGGGTGTCATACACGCAGGGTGAGCAATGACGAGCCCAACAGCTGCTCCCTTCCTCCCAAAACCCAACAAATCCTAGAGAGAGTTACAGTACATCCTTTCTATACATACATAAAATGGTTAAATGATAAACCTTGAAAAGCAACTTAAGCAATCGTTCCCCAGCATTTACTGAAGTAAAATCTTCCCCATGGCCAGAAATGTTTATGTTGTAATCTGAAAAGCCTGATTTAAGTATCTGCTAAAACACTGAATTGGACATAAGTTTAGCTGAATGACAAGATACATGTCAGTGTGCTTAAACTAGCCTTTCTATTTAATCAGAAGTGGTAAAATCTCCTCCATCACTGACACCCTTACTGGCGAATTCTGTGGAATAGTAGGGGGTCTCATTTCCGTTTCCCATTAAAGAGTGTAGGTTTATAATCATTGCTATCTGAATGAGTTTCTCAGTGTGCTGGCTGCATCCAGCAGAGACTCTTTCCTGGTCGCTCTCAACCATGAAACAAATCTCTGTGTGACAGCAGGTGTCCAAACTATATGGGCTGCAGCCATCACATGTTTAACATTTCTTTTCAATGCTTTTACACAACAACAATGTCTTTTACCTCTTTAGGTGGTTTTTGATTGATTTCTTGGGCACATACTGACTCACTAGCAACTATCAGCAGGCAAGAAATGTGTATTCCTTTTCTGGATTTTGTATTATCACCGTAGATCCATGTAATAAGCATGTGTCAAACCTGAATGATTTTGCTGCTGCATTCAATTTCATACCACAGTTGGATGTATCACTCTGAGCTTTGCAGTGAAAAGAAAAGCCTTGACACTCCCACCTGGACCATACAGTGTTAACACAGGAAGACAAGGACAGGAAGGACAAGGCAACAGCTAGGATTTGAGTTTTCAGCACCTTTAAGACGGACCTCGTTCTAGAAAAGAAGAGGTGCATGAATAATGAAAAGTGTTTTCAACTGAAACTGAACGAACAGATGTGCTGCTTTTCTGCTGCTAGGGACTTAGAGATGTTTATAGCAAGCTAATTTATGTAGTTATCTTAATAAGAATTTTCCTTGCCTTAAAGAGTCGTTCAATCTGCTTTACAATACACTGGTATGCTTTAAACAAACTGAGGGAAGCACTTACAGAGGTCTTTGCTCTGAGCTCTGTCCATGGTGCTGAAATGACTTACATTTCCTCCCCAGCCCTCTCCTTATCCCCGCATATTACACATCAGTGCTGAATAATTTAAACATCATTTAAAACCAGTAATAAGGATCAGCGAGCCTGGCCCAGTTCATTATGCACTTAGATCATCTATCTGAGGTTAGAAGGTATTAGCCTAAGTAATATGAAAACACAAGTACATACTGTACTCTTCATCCTGTCTAATGACGCTTTCCAGCGTGCCCACACAAAATACTCTAAGTCCGTCCATTATTTCCTCCCATTCTGCAGTAGGCCAGTGCACACAGACGGTTTCTACAGAGAAAACACACACTGCCCACTGCTGGACAGTATGATATCTTCATTCACAAATGATGAAGGTCAGACTTCCAAAAAAAGACGGTGGGGTGCAAAAAATTAACTGCATGTTCTTAACAAAAGCTGATATTGAATGATTACTGAGAAAGAAAAACATGTTTTGCTGTAAATGAACAAACTTAACTTTCCTTTTTGCTTGTGCTTATTTTACAAAGATAACATCTCCAGTGTGCAAATACTTCAGCAAAGGCACACGGATGCACATTTTTTTCCACTTCTTTGGTACACTGGAGTCAGTAAGCCCGATCACCCAATCAGAGAGTCTACTTTTGCTGCAGGCTCAGACTAAAGGAAGTCCCAGAACACGGGATAAACAAAACAAAAACTCATCACCAGGCTCAACCACTATGACAGCCAATTCAATCTGTTATCTAAACAACCTCAATGATACCCCGAATACCCAATGAGAGCATGCACGACAAAACTAAAATGGGCTGCAGCAGCCTCTGTGGCACTCTGAGCTTATCAGTGTACTGAATTTACAGTTTAAGGCAGAAAACTTTATCCCATCCAGGGATAGCAAACACATTAAAATGGTCGTGCCAGTCATTTTTAGAAAGATTGTAGCTGGTTTGGATCATTCTGCCTTACACTGGCTGGATGCTGAGGCAGCTCCGCTCAGGGATGTAATGGGATACTGCAGCACTAGAGAACCGTGTGCACAGAAACTTGCCTAGAAGCATCAGGGAGTCCCGCACTAACCTTCCCCCTCCCTCCCTCTCTCTTCCTCTGCCTCCCCCTCTGCTTTTTTCTCAAGTCTTTATAATGTTACAAAAATGTAAGTATTATGTATATATTTAAATTGCACATGAAAAGCTGAGAGAGGGCAGATAAGCCGGATCATACACTGACAAAGAGCACAAAAACAACTTCAGAAGTGTGGAGAGAGAGAAAGCAGCATGCCTGTAGTAGGAGGAGAATGTAGCTGCTTACCTTTAGTGCAGGTTGCTTTCCTCTGGACACCAAGCTCTTCCCCTTCTCCACAGGCGCCGAGACACTTTGAGATAGAGAGAGAAATAATCAATCTTCTCTTACTTTCTCTTATTTCCAGTTTCAGAATGAACAAGTCTAACACAGCCCTCTAGACACACCTTTACTCTGTCCTCCTGTAAACTCTGCCACATATACACACACAGACACCCATTCAAATGCACCCCAAGACTGGAGTACACAAATTGATAAAGATCTGCTCAGGGGAGGGATAAAAACTACATACACTCACACACTGCAGGTTTTTTTCTTTCTCTTGCCCACTCGCTCTGCTGCTTTTTTCCTGCTGTCTTTGCCTGCACTGCCTCCTGATTGGCTAAGCTGCTCTTCAATAACATAAGCTCTCTTCTTTAATTGGAAGTTGGCCAGTTGTGTGGTGCACCAGAAACCCTCCCGCCCAGCTCATCTCTCTTTTTTTTCTCCCTTTTTTCCCCTCCTAAGTGCCTGTGGAGAAGAATGCTGAGCTCTGCAATTTCATACGGATCGAGCAAAGAAAAAAAGGAATGGAGGACAGTGAGGGGAGGGGGTGGGGGAGAGAAAGGAGTGAGAGTGGGAATGGGGGAGAGCGTCGGCGGGGAATCAGTGGACCGCAGTGGGACA
>CAFUXE010000164.1:183722-222333 GCA_903364295.1 Serranus cabrilla | reverse complement strand
AGGAGGAGGAGGAGGAGGAGGAGGAGGAGAGGGGGTTGGTTGCAGTGATGCCGAAGTACAGTCTTCCAGCCAACCATGGATATATGGGGGAAATGGGCAGGCAGCCGCAGTGTACGGCGAGTAATGCCTTTTCCTCATGAATTATTGAAAGTGCCCCAAAGGAGAGGGAGGGTCACAGACGGCAAACTACTAAGCCTGTTCAGGCAGTCTCACTGCCACTAAGGTTTATGATAATTACTCACACCTGAAGTACATGTCGTCAAATTATTAAATGGAGCCCCCTTCACTTAGATTATTTAATCCAGCTAATGTAATGGACTGCTTTGAATGGAGATTGCTTCCCACTTCAGTTTGTGTTAAAAGGCTTTTCAACCCTGGAGAAAATGGATGTGTGGGATTGACTTTGTGGTGTCAGGTTCCCCGTCACTCTCCCTTTGACTCACATCTGGTACCTCCAATGTGTCCCAGCTGCATTGAAGAACAATACCCAGGCAGATCAATAATGGATCACACAATACTTCAACCATCTGCAGAGGCTGCAATGAGCACTCTAAAAGTTATATGATGCGCACAAAGAAATGCATATACACTGTTTGCTCAATTAACAATGTAATTGCCTGGCGGATGGTTGTGCAAATAAAGACGGGCCGGATATTTAAGGCTCCAATGTCCTGGTGTAAAGTATCACATGACCATAAGAGACAGAAGGACAAATCCCAGTATCATCTTGATTTAGTGCGTTTAGAAAGCAGCCTTTATCTTGTCAAATAGTGACTGTAGATAATAATAGATGATGAGTAGAAATGTGTCAGCAAAGGTTCATGAGAGTTTAGTTGATAATGATGTGCAAAAAAGAAATTTTATTTCCCAGTAAAAAAAGATACCATCATGGCTACATAGTATGGAAATAGTGCAGAAAAGTATATAAACTTATAATTACAGTAAAACTTTTATCAATCATCTGCGCATCTTTTTTTCATTCATCACTGTGGTCTCTGCTCTCTCAGGGAGGCTGTAGACTGTGATGGAGATGTTTGTGTGTTTGAAGACCTGTTCCAGTATCTCTGACACTCTACTCCACTGCAGTCGATCCAGGCCGCAACCAATACTGTGAGAAAGAAAGAGCCAAGACAAACTTTGTCACACTTAAAATGCATTCAACGTGCAAATGATTAGTTCTCTCGTGAACCTTAAGTATCACTAAATTACTGGAAACACAAACCGAGGCATTGACACTCTTGTAACTCCGTTCAGTTCACAGTGTGTCTTCATGTCCTCCAGGCTGTTTGTCAGGCTGTCATAGGTTGGTTTTTGGGTGGCCTTTTTCTTTGTGATCTGCAATACAATAACAGTAAATACACAATATTACCTAGAATATTGATGCTAAAATGGGAATTAGCACACAAAACAATTATAATTAACCGCAACATCTTTACCAGATAGTAGATAAATCGTCTGCCTCTTTTTAGTACAGCACACTCTCCTGTCAGTTTTTCTGTTTGGAGATAAAAAGCCACATCAGAATAAGACACAATACAAACTCCAGGCACACTGTTTTTTAAAACCCCTTAAACTGCTAAGTGGTGGTGAACAAGTCATTACAAATTTATGCTGTGCAGCAAAAAAAAAAAAAAATCTAACCCACAGATGTACATTTTAAATGTTAGTGGTGATCTTTAAAGGGATAGTTTGAATTGTTTTGAAGTGGAGTTGTATGCTTATTCAAAGTCAGTTTTTACCTACAATATGACCTTTGGAACGCCCCCAGTATGAGAAACATGCAAGAAAACTGGAACGGAAGCTAAGCAATGTACTGCTGTGGATGTAGGTAGCTGCAACATGTTTTTTAATCAAATTTGAAAAAAAGTTTGTTGTACATTTACAATACTTTAACAGCTTTACTTTGCTGTCAAACAGTACTGATTATGTATACGATTGGGGAACGTCACACAGTAACAATAATATATGCATTATAGTGTGACTTTGGTGTTTTAAAGGTTTAGTGTAGTTCGGGGCAGTGGTAGATCAGGAACTCCTGTGTTCTACAAAATAAATTACTGTTTTTGTCTGCTTTATATTTCCAAACAGACCACATATGGAATGATTGGACAAATGTGTCCAAGACGATGCGTAAAAGACATCAAGAATATTTTCATGTGATGGGATGGTTAAAACATCAAAGCATCCACATACTGTCAACTGATATACTACTACTACTATATGTGATCCTGTGTAAAATATTTTTCCAACTGTGAAAGGAGGATTTTTATTGCAGTTCAGCTAAAAAGAAAATCAGGTTTCTCTGTGCTGAACAAAATGATCGCCTGGGAATCGATACCCCCCAAAAATAAGACATGTTCACTCCTGATGAATTTTTAATAAAAGGGCTGACTCACTCTGTTCCTTTAACTCCTCTACCCCTTTGAACTCCCTCTTGAACATCACTGCTATGCCTGCCCCCATGCGGCAGTCCTCACTGATGCAGTGAGCCAGGGACTCGTCCTTAGGGCAGGAGAACAGGCTCCCAGTGACATAATTCAGTCTCCAGCAGCTGTCTTCTGCAGGCTAGCCAGGAGGGGGCAGCATTGCACCGTGTGATGGAGTGACAGAACAAGAAATTAACACTGGTGTCCGAGAAGGGAAACTAGCAGAATTAAATCCTTTTATCATACTCAAAACCAAGACAGAAGACGCATTTTCCTCTAAAGAGTAAGCTTTACCTTAACGCTCTCAGTCTTGACAGGTTTCTCGAGTTTGGACGACATTGACAGCTGTGATGGTTTACTCGGTGTGTGCAGTTTTGAACACACATTAAAACAACTGCGAGAAGATTTGTTAGCTAGCTTATAATGCGACAGTAAAGTGTGTCGTACATAACTTACAAACAGTTGATTGTAGTTGGCCGTTTTTAATGCTAAATACAGGTAGTTTCGGAATGCTGTTTTGTTGTTCAGCTTTGATGCAGGGCAGGAAGCAGCCACGAGAAGTCTGTCTATCTTCTCGCGAGAGTGCATGAGACTTTGTGGAGGGCGGCACTTCCTGAAAGTTACTGGATCATTATTTATTTATCTAAATATTTATTTATGACAAATTTGAACATTTACCATAAAAGGAAAACTACCAACAACAATTTTTCAGTTGAAAATCATAAAAGTATCTTTGCTCATCTTGATATTTGACATTATCTTACACTAATATATCAATAAAGTATCTATCTATTTATTACAAAGGAGTTTTACAGACATATGAACAGACATAGAAGACCATAGCTGGCAATAAATAAGGTCAAGTCTACTGTTGTGCAAGAACCTAAACCAAATTGAGTAAATAGGTACAATAAAAGTATAGCATTGTAACATCTAGATCTTATAAAACAGCATGCATAGCGATGTCAGGATGACGTTGTTGTTGTCTTAATATACTGTACATAGAAACTGCAAAAATTACAAAATGATTGGTCACACATGAAGGATGTGTGTTTGACAGATTCACAGTCCATGCTCCAACCTCAGGAGTCAGAACTACGTCTTCGCTCGCTCATCCAGTCCCCAGGATTGACGTCCATCTGCAGCATCTTCATCACCCACTTGTCCCTCCGTGCTCCATCGATGAACTCGTCCAGCGAGAGCTCCCCTGAGTGACGAGAGACAGTCATTATTCTACTGTACATTTCTTAATTCCTGAATAAATTAATTTGATAAGAGGAATTACCACTGTATAGCAGAGTCTCATCTTCCTTTTTTTATACACCCAAGCAATAAGGAACGCTTTCACATTGACACTCCCCACAAAGCCATTACAGCAGCCTGACACAAACCTTTTGAAACATTCATGAAGCATTTTAAGCTGTCAGAAAACTGTGACAAATACTCACCATCTCCATTTTCATCAACCAGCTCAAATATCCGGTCAACCACTTGGTCTGGGGTCAGCAGATTACATTCCTCATCCAGCTCTCCGTGGCAGGCTTTCTTCAGTCGATAAATAGACTGAGAGTGACAGGAAAGACCCGTTACAGTGGCTCTGTCTCTGACAACATTTCATCCCAGGCCACTGATTTATCTGGAAATACTCTAACATGTTTTGAAAGCTTTACAGATCAATAGTTGCATATATATATATATTACCTCTACAATTTCAAGAAGCTCTGTTTTATCAATGCATCCGCTTCCATCCTTATCATACATTTTGAATGTCCATTTCAGCTTGTGTTCCAGTTTACCCCTCAGGACTAAGTTCAAGGCTGCCACGTACTCCAGAAAATCAATCGTGTTGTCCTGTGTACATGAAGAGAAAGAGTTAAAATGTTATTTTAACTTTGAAACGAAAAACTATTTATAGGCCTATCTTAATATGCAGGGCTGCAAGTAAGGACTAACAATTATTTTTTCAATTGCTTTTTTTGAAATTGTGAAAACTGCAAATTGTAATTTTCAAGGGCTTAAAATTGACCTTTTCTAATAGCTTGTTTTGTCTAATATTCAGATAAGATATTCACTTTATCTGGAACTATGGCATTATTTGCCCAATTAATCAGCTACCACAATTAGTCATTTATTTTTTTGTCTATCAACTAATTGTTTCGGCTCTAAAAAAAAATCTGCTAAATAACAAGCATTAATGGCACCAACTAGTATGTACTTACGCCGTTCTTGTCAAAGGCCCGAAACATGTTTTCAATGTAATCTGCAGCCTCCTTGTTTTCAGTAACGCCAAAAAATCCCTTAAACTCGTGCATGAAGAGAGTTCCACTTGGGCACTCCACAACAAATTTTTTGTACCATTCCTGCAGCTCTGCCACGTCAATTTCCTTGTCTGGGTCACAATCCTCACTAAGGCGCTGACCCATTGTGGAAATGCTTTCTTCCACTTCCTAGAGACTAAAATTGCTTCTTACATTACATGAAGCTGTTTGACCTGGGTAACTTTTAAATCTTCCCTCTGCATTGCAAAATCCACCAACATAAGTCCTTGGTTATTGAGCCAAATACTGCAAGAAACTTTGTGCAAATCAGCAAAAATCAAATTCTTCAAAACTGCATGGAAGTCCATACAAGCTGAATTGCTTTTAGGTTCTCTAATGTGGTAACCCCCTCTGAAAGTCAGGATGAGACACAGACTGTTATGGATCACATGATAAGGGATTAGAAATAGACACTTGTCAAAACCAATTAGCTCTTAAACATATGAGAGGATCTCCTTGTGGTGCTGCTTTTATCTATCCCACAAAGTACATCTACTACTATATGTTGGCTCTGTGGAAACCTGCTCTCTAATAACAGATTTCAAGTACTTTTAAGGTCTAATGGACATATTAATCAACAGTTTAATTATTATACTGTACAAATAAATACAGGTAGGACTTATAAGTACACGTGTTTACCGAAGAAAACATGCTAAGGTAAGCTTAATTTAGGATTAAGGTCTGTGTGCCATATGATATTGTCAAGTAGGAAATGTCACATCAAGTGATTAGAATTTTATACATTTTACAATAAGGGGGGTCCAATGAAAAAATAGTATTAGTTGCATTATGGGACATGCAGGATTTAGCATTGCTGGAGAGCTTGACCCACTACTGGCTCATAAAAAAAACAGGATATGTCATGCACTACTGTTTATATTTTGACTTTTTTTTTAATGAATCTGTCTCTTCTGACTCCTCCAAATTTATGCAAGTGGAATACTAAACTACGGATGTACTCCTTTAACTAATCTTTCCTAGTATTAGAAGGGCCGGACCAGTCTGATGATTCACACAGGCCTAGTGTTTAGTTATCCCCGACAGCTCTGACCTTCAGAAACCATGTTATTTACTGCTCCCCTGATTACTGTTTACATGCCTGCTTCAGTCTCACTGAAGCCTATAATAAATGTGTTGAGGTTAAATTCTCTAATGAAGGAAAAAGCCTGCAACTTGGGCGTGAGGATGGAAATATATTTAGGAAATGGGTGGAAACATCTAGCAAGCTTTTGGCCTTGATTCAGTATTGAACAGTAGGCTAGAAATTTAGAAATGATGGTAGGTTTTCAATAGAATAATAGTGTCCCTGATAGCGGGAACTCTCTGCATTGTTTACAGGTGAGAGCTTGGCCTGGCCCAGTACCTTTATGCACAGACGACAGGGATAGTGATAATCATAGCTTAGGAGTGTCAAGGCCACCTGAGATTTCACTGGATGTTATCCTCACATGATTAACATGATTCACACGGTCTATTATTATACAACAGATTTTTAAAATCCCATCCATGTTTTCCTTCATACAATCGTCTTACATAAGTTGTGTTCCTGTATCCTTGATAGGTCTCTTTAAGACCCACAATTCCTGAAACCATAACTGGATGTTTAACAGGACAGGTCCCGAGTGACTTTCACTGCAGTGTCATCTCTATATAAATGTTACTTCCTGGTCCGATAACTCAATAACAAGAGCTTAGTGCTCACATCAGCATAACATGCTTACAGCAATAATGGTGGATTTATTGATTGTTATGTTTCATGTGTTAGCATGAAGAGTTTAGATCCAGGTGATAGGATAGGCATTTAGTCATAAACCTAATTTTTCACCAGATGAAGGCACAAGATGAAAAGTCAGGATATCAAAGCTGGTAAACTCATCTTCTGGGGACCATGAATGTGTGTATGTTAGGCATATTAGCTTGCTTAGTACAATCAGTAGCTGTGTTTCCATTTATGTCGAAATTTAAAGCAAACTTTTGAAATGTCACTTTTGAGTGAATAAACAAAGCTGCATAAACATAGTTTCATCAGAAGATGGCTGTGTAATGTGTTGCTGTAGGCTAATCCATCGGTAAACAGTAGAAGTAGAGATTGCGTGACAGAGAGAGAACAGAGAGGTTGATAATCTGACAACTTTATCCACCCATGAGAGAACATAGAGAGAAGACAGCGGACACAGCTTTTTCTTTTTCTTGTGAGTAAAATGTTTGCTATGTCAGAACGCATTAGTAAAAAGCGTTTCTATCTTTTTTGGAAAAAGACAAAAACCACCTCAAGTGAGCATATGCACATTTTTGAAAGTTGTGTTGAAATGTGGTGTTTCCATCAAGCTTTTCTAATTCAAAATACACAGAAATCTGTCGATGGAAACGTGAATAGTAACTGTGTGCTGCTTGTGATTTTTCCCTTGAAAGTTGCCACATTCACCCAGTTCTCAATACTGCAAATGCAATCAAGGCAGTAAGTTTAACCTTCATTGTGTTACCTCAATTGGCAATATATAGGGACCTAACAGACATTTATTGAAATTTAATCTGCCAGTTTATTACTTTAAAGTCAAAGTACAGCTGAAGACAGAAATGTGGTCGTTTGTTCCAGATGTGTACAGTCAAACTTTTTGTGGAGAAACTTATATATCTAGTGGTGGGTGACCAAAATGTAACAATATGAAACATAACTTGATTTGTTTGAAAAGACAACCTCCATTAATATTAAAAGAGAATACTACATTTAATTTTTTTTTTTTTTTATCATTTATTGCTTTCCATGAATACTATGATACAAGCTCAAGCATTCAATTTCCAGCGATGATCAGTTTTACGAAGGCAGTCGACATGTATTACAAGTCTACAAAAAGTGATTTACAGACGCTTACTGTAAAAATCCAAGCTATCAAAAGGGACATTTGTACAACTAAGGTATGACATACAGAAAGTGTAAAAGTACCTTGTGTTATATTAACAAATTTTAATGCAGAAATGGCTTCCCCTTAAGCCAAACCAATACTCTATCTAACCAAACTGGTTACTACTGGCAACATTGTGTTTATATTGGCTTTTTAACATGACAAAGCAAAAATGTGACAATTTCCACATCCTCCAAGGGGTAAATGAAAACAAGTGCAATATAATGTTAATAAGAAATACCTTTGATGCTATGTGCTTCATAGAAAAAGCAAACAGGCGTCAGTGAAGTGTGGCTTCACATTCTTAATGGCCTCTTAATGTGCCCTCAATTAACAAGAGAGACACACATTCATCAGAAAAATATTCAAAACAGTTATGATGAGGCCAAAACTCAAACTGTGAAATGTATCTTTTTGAAAATACCTGCCAAATGATTTAAGAATAATGAAATGACTGAATACATCAGTAATCAAGGTCAAATTATAACGCTCATATAAAAAAACAGGAAAAAGAGATTAGAAAAAGTTTTAGTCAAGAGTGAAAAAAGCAGTCTCTGTAATTTTTAAATCATTTCCTTCCAGTTTAAAGACCAGCCGATGTGTGGACTCGAGTAGCTGAAACCGAAGAGGACAAAAAGATCCTTCTGTGAGGAATCTTGAGGTTCACATCGCTTCTGGTCTTGAAGTCCAGATGTCCACAGTGCTACAGATATACCTTGTTGTGGTATCTTACAGTGTAAAAAAAAGTCAGTTGGCAGGCTGGCCTCCAGGTTAGTCATGTTCCCCAGGCTCTGTTGCAGTCTTAGCGCTGTTTGAACTGTCAGCGTCGCCCTCTGTTGACACGTCAGGTGAACTACTCGAAGAGGGGACCTGCTTGTCACTGGGTAGTCCTTCTCCATCACTGCTACTGCTGCTGCTGCTGCTGCTCTCCCCATTGTCCTGCTCAAAGCTTGTACTCTTCTCTGACGGAGCAGGCTGCTCAGGTTGATCCTCAGTGCTGTCCTTCTCCAGACTATCGACATCCCCCGTCTCAGACGAGTCCTCTTCCCTTTCAGGAGGTTCTGTCTGTGTGCTGCTGGGCTCTGAGGGCCAAAGTGGAAAACATTAGGGCTGCTACTGACATCAAGTGTTGAGACAAAGAAAAAATGTGTCTTTTTGAAGATTTCTAATTCTATTCTTTGCGCATTTTTGAGTTATAACATTTGAAGTTAGAATCTGAATAAGTGCATGTTTTGATACATTTAACTTTAAGAAAATGTTTTACATCTGGAACAGGCTAATTAGGTTATTGTTTGAAAATTGCGTACGGTCACTTTAAGAGAGCGCACCTTCGTGTGTATAAAATGTTAGAAGTGAGAAGGCAGTGGAGCCTATCTAGCTGTGGAATCAAAAATGTTACTCATCTCCTGCAAGACGATTTTGTGGATTTACCTGCTTTTGACACATGAGGAATAAATGTTGTTCAGTGGGACGTGTGTAGTCGTAACCACTAGCAAGGTCGTCTTCTGCAGTAACATCATGTAATATTTGAATACATTTCTCAAAAAATCCCCCTAACTACAAACACACTCACACTTAAATACTTAATTATACATACATCAGCCTAACTGAAGTGGAGTTAACACTTACCGTGATCCTCTGAAACAGCAGCTGTGTCACAAGATGTTCCACTTTTGTACTCTTGGCCGCAAGATTCGTCTGAAGAATGCGGTGTCTCTGACGAGCTCTCTGACCCTTCACTACAAGACTCATTTTCTTCACTTTCTGTTTTATCCTCTTCTTTTTCGTCAAGCTTGGGCCTCTTGACCTCATGCTTGCCAGCATCAGGATCCTCCTCTTCTTCCTCCTCCTCAGGGTGTTTGTTCTTTATCCCGCTGTTTGGTGAAATTTCACCCTCTGACGACGAAGAATCACTGCAGAAATGACAGAATAGCACGGAATCAGCTCAAGTTCAAGTGTATATGTTAGTGTAAAGTTAAAGAAGCTTGTATACAGATGATGGGGTTTTGAGAAGATCTGCTCAGAGAGGAAATACCATGGTTTGACAGATATCATTTAAGTCCCTGCCTTTAAATAAAATACATTTCAGACTCACACAGTATACTGCACATTCACTCACAGTGCCACATATGTACCATACTTTAAATTACCCGATATGGTGCTCCTCCGCCTCCTCTGTGGTCGGCTCTGGCTCTTTGCTGACTGTACAGTCAGGGAGCCCGTTGGTAGAAAGTGAAGACGCCAGTGACAGCTTTGGTCTGTTGAGCGATTTTGGTAAGTCTGGTCCATTTAGATTTCGACTGCAAAAAAGGATATAACCATTTCTTACAAGTCATATCACAAGAAGGCAAATACGCAGAACAACTCCAACCCAAACTGCCCTCACTGTAGCCATGTTGTATTATGTAAATCTGACTTTAACTTTCCACTTGGTGGTTAATGAGGCAATTTTTAGATTTGTGGAAGTCAAACACTGACAAGTATGTGGCTCCCACCTGTCTGAATATAGAGAAGAGTTACCAGGAAACATCACTCCATTCATTCTGTTTACACTGGATGCCCCATTTTTCCTTCAAAAGAAGTAGAAAGGCACAAAAACAACTGGCTGTTAATTGTAACTTTGTAAGCGTGACTGACTAAGCACATTCAAGGGAGCGGTCAATGTGCATCAAGAGCAGCTTAACAGAAATACTGCAGCCAGCAGAGCAAGGAGAGCTGAAGTTTAAGAGCTGATGTACTTACTCTGATGTGGGGTACACACAGCTGACCACCATAACATTCTGCAACACAGAAACAATAATACAGATTAGAATTACACGGAAAGTTAGCATTACCTTTACACATAGCCGTGCAGAGTAATGCTCACCTTCTCTAAACCCATGAGAAACTTGTCTGTTCCTGTATAGTTGCGCTTTGGGTCTGTGAGGAGTTCGCATAGACGCTGGATGGTGAATGGGATTCTGGAAACGTATGAGACATAGTTAGGATTCGCCACATATCAACACCTGCCAACCCAGCAGAACGGGAGCTGAATGAGACAAAAGTTGGATCAATCTGAACAGACGTCAGTCAACCCTCAGCCCAGCTGGTCCCACATTCTGACATGAATTATTCATTTCGATTGTTTGTCCACATACTGCTTCTTATATTATTGGTAATTTTTTTTAGAATACTACATTTGGATCTGTCGGTTGTTTCCCCATTTGATTTGTTGCTTGAAGCCACTTAAAATAAATTATTGACTTCAGGTGTGAAGGACCTGATATTTTTGTATGTAGAAATTGAAATGAAAAAGAAAAGGTATCGAAAAATGCATGGAAAATAAAGTAGTACAGAACAATTGTTGGGTAGATGTGCACATAAAGTAAATTGACTGATTTATATAAGGTTGATTGGAAACATAAATATAACATGTGAATAATGTATTGTAATGAAGCAAATAGGAACAATCACAAACAATAAGAAATGAGGTATATGAAGCAGGTAGGAGTTAATAAATTAAACTTCATCCTACTCGTTTTAAGACATTTCATTTCAATGTCTTGGGTATTTTGTGTGTTCATTTGTTTTGTCATTTCTGAAATAAAATTACATAAAATTAAAATAAATAATTAAAATGATTTCCAGGCCTGAAGATGAAAAGTGTCTATGCAAATGCTGGTGCAAAGCCCATTTTGATTGCTTGGCATCCAGATTTCTGAAGAACAGCTCTTCAAACAACTTTTTACTCGACCCTGTGCTTACTTGGGTTTTAAGCAATACACCTGCCACGACATAGTCGCATCCTCTCGTAATGCTCGGGTATGCTTCATTTGCTAGCAGCTAGTATTTTGGGACCAGGCGATTTTGAGAAACAAAAGCATTCACTTCAAAAATTACATTGCTGATGCTTGAAATGTTTAAGTTTGCCAGAATTGAACATCTCTGGTCTCTCTCTCTTATATTATATTTCTGTACATAGATCCCCTTAAATCCAACACACTTCTCCTTAGTGCACAACTAAAAAATTTCACTCAATTGATAACACGAAAGAAAAACAAGACTAATAACTGTCAAGAGGTATTGATGTTCCATTATTTAGCTATGTAAATTGTTTGGGTTTTTTTGGCTTTTTATAAAGTGGCTTATTATAAGCTTTACTCACCCGTTGTAGCCATCCACTATTTTTAAGATCCTCGTCTTCATGTCTTCAAAGGGAACATACTCTACATTGGGATTATGCAGTGTTCGCTGTTCTGGTGCTGAAGTGTGGAAATCATCCATGACTTTTTCCAACTTAAACACGAAGTACTTCTTGAACTGTGACCATGAGATCCTGGAAGATATTGGATATGCAAGTTTGCATGTCATACACACAAAATAATAAGTAGTGACAAAAAGCGCAACAGACCCAAGCACTGCAGGCTTTATTTACAGAAAAAGTGGTGTCATAATTGCTTGGTGGGAAAACTTATAGAAGTTCTAATATTTTATGTTCACCCTTGTGGACATACTCACATTGGCTGCCCCGTCTTGGCAACATGACACAAGAATTGCTCGAGTTGAGGACAGGTTTCTTTCTTGCCTTTCTTCTCAAATTCTGTAAATTCGCACATAGAAAGAGTGTTGACTGATGATAACTTCCCAACCCCTAACCCAACCCGAAGCTAACCGCATTTAAACAGCATTAACCTTACCCTTAAAGGTTTTTAAACCAACCCCGGAGCATACAACTGGATAATAATTATATAAAAGAAAGATGCTAAATCGCGTTTAATTTCAAGTTACTTTTAGCACATTAACTGCACGCTGGCAATAATAAAATAATTGCAAAGTGTCAATTGTCAGCTGTATCAAGTGAACATTTTAAAAGAAAACAAGTTAAACGTCACATCATAAAATCATAAAATACTCATTTCAGTTAGCTAACTGGAAAGTTCTTGTGAAAGTTGGTAAGTTAGCTTATTTACTGTAGTGCTACCCAGTTAGCTGTTTACATAATCTCCATGTATCAGTACGGGAGTAAATGGGTCAAAAGTATTAAATGTAACGACCTTCTCCCTTGTGGAAGATAACATTGAACTAACTAGGCCACACAGAGACAGACCAGATTGTCCCTAGGTGCCCCTTCTAAACACTAATCGTTGTTAGTAAGCTAAGTTACGGACGGTAACGCACGTAACGTAGTTAGCAAACATTACAGATTTATTTTAGGGGACATTCACACAAATATCAAAACAATTCACTTCTAACGAATCACTCATTTGAATAACTGTAAATATTGCCTTGAAACGCCTCCAATAACGCGTCGATGTCCATAGCTGTGTCCAGTCACAGGCAGGAAATACTTGCTTGCTAGTTAGCAGTAGCATGTAGCAACCCAACAAAGCTGGTGGCAGCGAAGACTGCGCATGTCTGAAATTACGTATTCACATTTGCGGAAGGTGCGTTCCAGTTCAACCTCAGATCAACAAAGCACTTGAGTGCCCTCATAGCAACGGGAGAAGCAGCCATAATTGTTTGTTCTGAAGGCGCAAATAATCATAGTTTCAGTTAAAGTGTGTGCAGACTTAAGTGACAGAAACTTCTGGATCGCTCTGGTGCGCTGTAGATGCCGCAGGCAGTCAGCGGGCGTCATCGTTTCTCTGTTGTTGTGACGGCGCAAACCGGTGAGGCGGCCAGTGAGTCAGCAGCTGATTGGGGTTAATTTTACTTTACGAACCTATATATAACGATAACACCCCGGGTGAAAACATCTGCACAAGAGCTAGTTTTTGTATCACGCAGTCGTTTGGGATTTTCAGAGCTAATCATGGCAGTTCCAGTAGCTGCATTACAGCTGAGCACATCCTCCAGCCCGGGTCTGCTGGAGCACAACATTCACATCAGCGACAGAGATTTGGGGAGGATTTCAAGTGACAATGATATCGACACTCTGCCTCTACATTCCCCGTGGACTTTCTGGCTTGATAGGTAAGACACTGCTTAGTTGTGTCGTCCCTCGGCTGTATCATTCATTTCCAACTAGTGTTAAGTAGGTGAACTCTTTGTCGCTGACCTTTTTAATGAGAACAAAGAAGGGAGATGACGGAATTATCAGGCCTGCTGGAAGTCAGCATTTGAAAACCTGGATAACATTATTTGTTTTTTTCAAAGCGACATAGTGATTGTCTGCCTTAATAAATAACAGGATAATAACAATATAGCAAACACTCACTGCTAGCTGTGTTATGCAGCCTGTTTTCTCTCTGACCTACATACGCCAGTGCTCTACTTTGAAGGATCTTAAAATATACAAAAGGGTGACTAACTACTTGAACAAGACAAGGGCAGTGTGACTTCACTCCTAGTCTTTAATTGTATTATTATTATTAGCATAGGTGTTATTGTTAAAAAAAACTTGTTGCATGGGTCACTCCTCACGTGCCTGTTGCTATTGTTTGGTGAATCACTTGTTTCCTGTTGATTAAAACTAATGGAACTCAAATTTGCCTTTTTAAAAATTATTTGTACATTTTAATTTTAATTCAGACTTTTGTGTAATTATTTTTATTTTACTGATGTGTGTGTTCCTTTTTTAATATCTAGTTACAGTTCAAATTTGTTATATGCAATGATGGTACCTTACATCTCAATAAATTTAATGATAGAGAATATTTTTTAAACAAGGTTCATATTTTTTTTTTTAAGATAGAACAGATTTCAGAATGATTGTTAAGCAATCACAGCAAAGTTGAACACAGGTAACAAACAGTGAGTTACACAAGCCTCATCATCCACAGTTTGTACAAGTCAGAGGGTGCTGCTGTGTTCAAATGGGGTCAGTGTTGTTTACTGTTTACTGGCTTATTTGTCATCTGATCACCCCCCCCCCTCTCCCCATCCAACCCGTCTGCTCAGAGGGCAGCTCACTGAAACATGTCTGAGTAATGTAGCACCAAAAAATGTTTTGTTTCAAACATGAGAGGATCTGAGATCTTTACAAGCTTATCATTCTTAAAGAAGCCAATAATAAAATGTAATTACATTATAAGCGTTTGCTTTTTTTCAGATCTTTACCAGGAACAACAGCAGCCGAATGTGAGTCAAACCTGAAGAAAATCTACACCGTGGAGACCGTCCAGGTAAGATGCTTTACAGTCTTGATTTACAGTCTAGGCACATTCTGCCACACTAGGAGTGGACGTGAGGACACATTTCAATAGCAAGTTACCTTATCTATACCCACATCAAGATGGCACGCTGTTTTCTTCCCACAGTGTTGTCTCTTTTGCATAACAAGCAAAAACAAACTTTAATCAAGACAGCTATCAGGGGAAACTGACTGCTTTGTCCTTCACTGATAGCTTTGTACTTGAAAGTCAGGTTGTCACAATACCAGAATTTCAAACTTTGATACAATACAAGTATAAAAAAAATAATACTCAACACCACAGCAAAAAGTGAAATAGTCAGAGGCTTCTGGGCGATTAACATAAGTTCTGAACTTGCCATGGCTAGCTTACTTCTTGAACAACAGTGACAGGTCACTCGCTGGCTTTTCTCACATCCGCTTGTGTAGAACTGCTTGCTTGTGCCTCTCCTCACCCCCCTGCCTCTCCTCACCCCTGTGCCTCACCTGACCCCCCTGCCTCTCCTCACCCCTGTGCTTCACCTCACGTGCTGGGGTCGTTGCTGGGGAGAATGCAGCAGGCTGAGGACCAGTTGCTTTTCTTTCCCTACTGTGCAGCATTGGAGTTTAAGTACTCCAATTCTATCCAGTTCTATCAAATGTAACACTTGGTATCAAAAACATATTTAAGTATCAATGTTTTTAACAACCTAAATTAGGATGATACAGGTCAAACAACATCATCAGGCTGGGTTTCACTTTTTTCCCATTGTTATGTCAGCATTCATGTGGACCATTATGTGCTATAAATTACTAATAAGGAATTAAGAGAGCAACTGTCCACGTGTTAAAAATGAGATCCCAGACAGCGAACCACCTGCTAATTAACATGCAAGTCTGTATAATTACTAATAACCGGCCTAATTAGCATGAAAGGTTATTGTGAAAGTATCATTGTAATTATGGCAGGATGTTCCAGAGCTCTCTATGAATCCCTAACCTCAACTGTGTGCGTAAGAGCAATGAGGAAAAGACCTTTGGCAGCAATTTTCCATAAATGTGAAATATTAACAAGGCCGACTGTCCCATTCCAGTAAGCGATTCAATAAAAATAACCTGTTTCCTCTCTTCACCTCGACACTGGAGTAGAACTTCTGGAGAGTTTACAACAACATACCCGGTGTCAACAGCCTGCCATTGAGATGTAGCTATCATCTGATGAGAGGGGAAAGGAAACCACTTTGGTAAGTTTTATACTAAGGTGAATGCATAGATGTGTTCATAGTATTTTAAGCAGTTTAGAATTGGTTTGTGTGTCATTGGCTGCTGTTGTGCTTACAGGGAAGAAGAAAGCAATGCTAAAGGTGGCGTTTGGAAGATGAAAGTACCCAAAGAATGCACTGTAAGTGATGGCATCAATGAACATATTTATGATATACTTTTTATTTCTAATTTACAATTTAACACATTTGTTTTCATATGCACAGCCTGTTGTGTGGAAGGAGTTGCTGCTGGCTACTATTGGAGAACAGTTCAGTGACTATTGTGCCTCAGGTAACTTTCTTTATCTTTTTAGTTATGTAAAAGGGAGTGGCTTTAGGTCTGGGAGATGAAAATTTGCATTTAACAACACTGCCAGTCTGAAATTTGTTTACCTCATGCTCTGCTGCTGCTCTTGCAGACGATGAAGTAGTCGGGGTGAGCGTCAGTGTCAGAGACAGAGAAGATGTGGTTCAGGTCTGGAATGGAAACGCTTCTTGTGCTAACGAGTCAAATATCTTAGGACGCATCAACGAGCTCCTTCCGCAGATACCTTTCAAAGCAGTGTTTTACAAGCGTGAGTATTTTTTCTATTAATGATTTTAATTTTTAAATGCGGTAAAATGTGAATTATTGTTCTTTTTTCTCATATTTCAGCACACGAGGAGCACCATGCTTTTGAAGGAGGTCGGAGACATTAGCACATTTTGCACATCAGAACCCTCAAGATATACATATTTTTTTGCTTATAAACATGTTTTGGATACTATTTCAGCACATTTTGAAGCAATTGAGTTCATAGTTGCTTAATGTATCATCGTAATTACCTCAAAATGGAGCCCATGTATTCGGATTCTCAATCTATGGAAAATACCATCTTCTGAGCACTACTGTCATTGATAATAATATCCAAAATACTTTTATTTCAGATGAAAGCAAAAACAATTTTAGTTTGATTTTATCTTTGGTGTTTGTGTGTTTTTATACTTCAAAATTTTGCAAATCCTTAACCAAAACAGCAAATTGTGTAAATGCACATTTTTTTAGATGTATCATTGCATATTTTGTGCAGTATCCTGATAGCAAATGAAGCTAGGTCTTTGATTTTAATCTCATTTTTTGAATCTAGGAGGAGGCCTACTTCCACAAAGCAAACCTTTATCTTAACAATACAGTACAACGCTTTTTTAGTAAGCTCTTTTCTCTGTTTTTGTATGTTACAGCCAAAATACCGTTGCCTAACATAAATATTGAGTATGCTGTAATGCTAATATATGAGCAAAAAATTGCACATTCTTTTTTATTTTCTTTTTTAGGATATGAGCAGTTTGTGAAAGGAATACGTTCTTGTTATAATAACTTGACCTCAGTGCACAAATCTTCATGAGTAGATGCTGAGAAATATATGCAATCATTTCTATTCTGTAGAATTTGAAGCAAATTTGCAGTGTTGTGGTTGTCATTTTGTTTGAGCATTTGCCCCAAATCAAGCACTTTGTTTCTTACTGTGTATGTGAGCTGTGAACATTGAAACCAAACCCATTTTGGTTGTTTGTCACAATTTTTGAAGTTAAACCTATTCAGTTTTTTTGTCCTTTCAATGGTAACTTGAGATGTGTCGATGATAAAGTTGAAATTATATGTTTTTTATGTATTCATATATCTTGTTAAAATTGAAATTGTGAAGCCTACCCTTTGTAGAAAGCACAGGCCCCAGGAAAAATGATGAATAAACGACAGAGAGAAATCTGTCACAGAGAGGGACACTAGGAACGCCTTGAGGGACAGCTCACAGAAAGATTTACTGTATTTGTACAAATAATGGGTGTTTGATGAATTGATGCAATCACTGCAGCAAAGTCGAATCTGTATGAAACAAGGTAGTCGGAGACGGTTTACTAATGCTCCACCAAAACAAATTAAGGTTTTGTAAGATTTTTTTTGTAGTAGTGTAAAAGTCAGATTTTTTCCATTCAAGATCATGATCTCATTAGGAAAATGTTGAAATTTAGAAAGCTGAACCATTGTACATCTAACCAAAGCCACCGTTCCTGTGTCTGTGTGTATGAGACAGAGAGGTTCTCAGCTGCCTGGAGCACAGCAGGTTTTTTGAGTACTAGTACTACTTAAATGTTTGAGGTAATTTCTACGTAGCTATAGTATACACATAGAAAGCCACAGAAAGACTGCTGCTATGATTTCCAAGTGTTTTTAGTATTTACAATGCTGGTGTCTTGGCTTCGATGTTCTGTTCAAGACTATTCACGAGGTGGAGTTAGGTTTCAGACCACCGACTTTGCCAAACTGCTTTATTTTCCCTTTATTCCTCTGTCGTTCATGTAAAATAAGCACATACTGTAGGATAAGAGAAAACAATACCCTTGCACATTTACAGTTGACCACTCACTTCAGATCTCAGACTTTGTAACTGATTGTTGATCTTGGATGGTGCCTTGTGTTTACCAGCAGTTTAGAATGTCATCTGTGTTCAGCATGCTGAAATTGTATATAGTCATGTTTCTGTTAGTTTTACACGTGTTTGAGAAATAAAGATGCCTAAACCTTAACCTTTTGCTGTTGGGAATACTTACTGAGTATGTGATGTGAATATCAATTGCATTGAATCAAAAATATCATATTCAATGGACCTTTTAGATGCAGTTTTTCAGATGGTGGATAGGGTTGTCAGGTGTTTTTAATTTCCAGTTGGTAGATTTTTGCATTGAATCAAAGCTAGAAGGGGATGTAGCTATAAATATATAGGCTATGGATAGATGCATATAAGCATAAAAAATAAATGCATATAATTCAAATACAACAGAAAAAGACAACAACCATGATAAAAATGCAGTAATAGCAGCTTAAAAATAGATTATAGTTATGTACATATATTATTTATATGCCAAAAACGATTTTCTGTGGATACAAACTTTATTCATACCTTTGTGCATCAAACATTAAACACATTTTAATGAATGCATGCCTTTTTAGGCCTTTGGCAAAGGAAACAACATTGACTGTGGATTTTAAACTGGCAGTGAGGGGCCTAAATTTAACACAGATTTATGTCTTAAGTTTACTTCAGGAATAGGAAGCCACCGTTTCATGACGGCTAAGAAGGAAAATGTCTCCCTCTTGTGGTTGTGTCGATGCATGGACAAAAATAGTTTACAAGGAGGCGATAATGACATGATTTATCTCCACCTGAAAGCCGTCTTGTCCTTACAATAACCGTCAATGTACGTAGCAAAAATAATTACATAAAGATGAGAAGTAATTGGAGTGAATATTATTATATGCAGCAACATTGCGCCATGGGTCCGCTTGTATACTTTGATGAGCCGGCCTCTATAGAGTAAACATGTTCACTGTGCTGAGCAGGATGCTTGTATTTGCATTGTATTTGCATTGTATAAGCTATGGATTAAATGTCTTTTTATGACCGACACACTGTCTGGTAAGTTATGCAACAGGGAGACATTGGACATATAATTTTAAACTGGAATGAAAAGCCTCATATGGGATTACCGAAAGCTTTAGATTTGTATGGGGGATGGCACAGACTGTAGGATAAAGGGATCATTTGTGTTCCCACAAAACCGAAATATTTCAGGGAAATATAATATGAAGATATTTAGGGAATAATATGAGAAGTAATAGATTTAGTGGTTTCAAGGATGGACTGAGCTATAATCTTACTAAAATTAACAAAAATATTTTCTTATTCATTTTTTCTCTAAATTTTGAGTGATATTTTCCCCTCAAGCATAATATATCTGTATATAAATACATACATATGTATATATATAATATGTGATTTTCTCTTTCTGTTCTAGCCATTTGCCCTTGCTATTTATAAAGGTTCATTGTAAGAGACATGCAGAAATTGTTTATTTCAGGGTGTAGGTCATTTAATTTTATCTGCTCTTTTGTAGATAATGTGGTTTAACGTCATATAGGTTTGTTTGATTTCTGTTTGAGTAAGATTTTTGATATTGCACTACTTTTTTATCATTGCCATTCAAATGGAAAGAATGATTGCATATATATCATGAAGGGTAACCATTTATCATAGTATATACTGATAATAGAATAAATAACGACCCTTTTAAGGATACTTTTTTGGGAGCGTTTGGATGTGAAACGGTCTCGCGCTTAACGTCACCAATGTTTACTTTTACCTAAGACCCGCCCTCTGTTAGCAACTTGTGGCTAACTCGCTACCAAGGAAGGCACTGCTCCGACTCAGACACCACCCCGACTCACAGACTGTCCGCCCGTACACAATTCGGTAAGTCAACGTTAATTCAACAGTTTGCTGACATTCGCTTAATTATTTTTTGCAATATAACGTTGGATTAAATGTGATATTACCGGGTGTCAAAACGAAAAGGCGTGAGAAACGGGTCTAACAAGCTAGCGTTAGGAAAAGGCTGCTAGCTTTTGTTGTGCTGTTAACATAAACGCCTCCCGCAAGGTTGGTCGAAAACTGTTTACCACTCTAGCTAATACAGGTTATTAAAGACAGCTCACATACAAAACTAGGTTAACATAATAACTTTCAAACCCTCTGTTTTCACCGTATAAATTCCTAGTTCAATGCTCAAGTCCTCAACCCACACCTCGGACTGCAGTGGTCGATGGTAACGGATATCGATTCCATTCATATCATGCTAACTTAATGATAAACCGCACTGCTGTAATCAACGAAACCAACCGTAGCTCTGATAACGTTCATTCACAATTTTAAGTATAACATTTCGGGCGATAAATGTCGGGTGACACGGTGTCCTGGAGGTAGGTTGTAGCTTAGTAAACTTAGGACAATATGAACCGAGCCTTTCTCAGCGTGAGTATACTATCGAGACATAATTGAGATTAGAAGCTGTAGAAACTTATAATTGTTGTGAAATTCTAAGGGTCAAGTTAACCCAAAATTGTGAGTAATGGCACTGTCTTGGATAAATCGGGAACCGAAGAATAAAACAGTGCAGACTGAAACCCCACTGGTTGAGTGCTTCATACACTGTTATATCGACTAAAAGATGTAGGAGCTTTTGTGGTTATAAGTTGCAGTTATAGACGTTAATTTATTTACCGGTGCTGATACATTATTGGCTTTGATATGTCTTTATTTTTTACATAGGTTAATGCTAAGATTATGCACTTCAGCAAAAAGGGGCTATAATTGTGAATATCAGACACAAATTGTTGTTGTTGATTTAGAAATAGTCCAACTTGCCAAAACATGACGTTTATTCTGATATATTTTATGGATTATGTTAGCCATATCACTCTTCTCCAGTTGTTATGTACATATTATTGTTTTTTTACGAGGATTTCATGATTTAATCTCTATTATTTGGACCCATTTTGATGATGCAAAGTAATAGCTCCTGTGTATAAACCAATTGTCAAAAACTATCTTCATGAGGTAAACGTGGTGTATTGTTAACTTTTCTCAGGAAAGGGCTTTGTACAGTGTCTTCTTTACATTATTTGGAGACAGGTGGCCCCTACTGCTGGAGAGTTACCCCTGTGGTGAGAACACTTTAAATAAAGTAAAAATTCCTCCTGGGATTTATTACACAGTACTTCCTGAAAACAGTTGTAGTGCAGCATAACTACTCAATTATCAGGTACCTACAGTATCCAAGTAATATCTGTTTTCAAAAGAATGCCAAATAGAAATAATGGGAATTGAAACAGTAGTCATTCTGGACCTTAAAACCAAAATCAACCCTGATGTCCTCGAAAATGTCAACAGGAAACACTGCCCTTTGTCTTCAGAGCTAATCCTGATGCTGAAAGCAAAAGTAAACACGGTGGAAACCTCACAGGCAACCGTCAGTTTTGATTAGATACGTTTTAGGTTTAGATTTCAGGAATTACCTCTATTCAATCATCAAAGTTATGACGCATTGCAGCAGCTAGACATAACTTACTATTCAGTAGTCATATATTAGTCATTCTCAATGCATGCAATGCTGTGCTGTTTTCTCCTTTAATTTGTTTGTAGCTAACTGTGGGTACAGTTTTGGTCAGGAGTTTATGTGAGTGGAAGTCTAATTGTATCATCTGTCAGATGTTGTCTAAATGTTGATGCTGGCTCTCTGTGGTGCCTAACTGATTGATGATTAACAGATAGATTTCAAATGTGTGAGTTAGATAGTTGAGTTACCCTGGATGAAAATAAGGCATTTTCCGTCAGGATATGTGGTCTGTTTTTCTGTTCCATCTGCTCACATTATTTGTTTGCCTACTTTATTTGCCTTTGTTTATGCTGCTTAGCTTTTGACTCAAACACGCCCAAGCTGTATACATAAAAGCCTACTTGTGCATTGTACTACCTGCCACAGCCGTTTATCGCACCACCTGGTTAATGGTAAATTGTTTCGAAAGGAAGATATGTTTGCACATAAACACGGACCCAGGGCCCCTGTGTTTACAGTAGTCATGGCAGCACCCGGTTATTCAACAAATAGACCTAGCATGTTCCTCTCTCACTTGTAGAAGAGAATGTTTGTCTTGGTGGGTACAGTTTAGGCAGTGTACTGCTTAACTTTTAGTGTCTTTGACATGGTGAATGACAAAATTATTGTCTAATTTCAGAGACTATAATTTATATTATGAAACCTTTCTTGGTTCTTTTGAATAAAAAGGCTTGTCATCCAGAAAGTGATATTCTGTTGGTCTGCCCTCTGTATGTTTTTATCTTGTACTCTTTATCCAGTTGTTTTCATGTATATGTGTTTTCTCTCACAGGTCAGTGAAGTCCAGATGCATGAGTCTGGGTCAGAACCAACAAGCCACACCATTCCAGCAAGTCAGACAGAGAACGGGAATATTAGTGAGAATGAGAGCCGAGTGAGGAGCAGCCAGACTCCTCCTCCAGAGGCACCCAGGGTCAGTCATTTCCAGCTACATCCGTTCAACACACTAGCATTCGTTTTTTTGTGTGTGTCTTTATATGTATACTTTTTTGTAAAATATGTAGTGCTATGATTTTGCATATTTCACCAAAACATCACATAATGATGATGCTGTACACGTATGAGCTCAAATGATTTGTGGATTGACAGAAAATGAAACAGCTATTTTGCTCTTTCAAGCAAAAAAACATTTCCTGGCTCCAGCTTTACAAATGTCGAGATTTGCTGCTTTTTTATGTCTTACACGATTGTAAACAGGATATCTTTGCACTTTGAACTTTTGCAGACAAAACAAGTTGTTTCGAAGATGTCACCCAGGACTTTGTGAAGGATTTCTTTTTCACTATTCTTTCACACGAAATTGGCAAGATGATAGATTAACAACAAAATTGTGCAGATTAAACAGTAACGCAAAAAATTTTAGTTGTATACCTAAAGGTATATTTGTTTTGTGAGTTTCACTGCTCCAGATGTGGTGCTATCCATAACATTATTATTGCATATTGGTGATGTTATGATAGAAACATTTGCTGAAAAACAGTTAAGATTCTAACTAATGTGTGGTGACATTAAAAACAACACATGTGCATAATCAGGATCTTGGACAGCTGTTTAATAATAATTGATTTCTGACTGCTTGATTTTAGGTCATTTATAAATATCTTTGGGTTTTAGATCGTTTGTTTGACAAAATAGCTAATTTAAGAAATCACTTTGGCCCGTAGGAAACCATGATGGACTTTTTATTGACCGAACTGTTCATTGCTAAAAAAAAGGTTCCTACATAATAACTTGTTAGTTGAGGTCCTGGAGCAAATGATGTTGTGTTGTGGAAAGCTTTTTGCTGTTGAGTGCAGATCTGTTACTTTGTTAAAACACCATACAGCTGCACAGGCCATGTGGAACTGTTTGTTCTCAACACTACAAATATGTTGCAACTGATGCAGCTGCTTTTGCTTCACTAAAGTGTGAATCACAATTAGTTATGCTACATTTGATTTTATGTGCAGCTGTTCTGGTTTCCAAACCTATCCTTTCTTGTCAGTAATCAAACACATAGAACAGGCACAGCATCCTGTTATATGAGAATTTGGGGTGTTTTGTTTTGTTTTTTACATGTAAAGGTATCCCTGAACATCTCACTTTGAATGTCTCAGTTTCTTCAAACTGCAGAGTTTTATATTTATGCAGAGGGGGAGCGCAGGGATGGGGGAGGTTGTTCTGAGGTTGCAAGGGGGAGGGAGAGCTCAGCTCCTGCTGGGCGGAGGGATCACTGTTATATTGTTAGTTTTGTTTATGCTCACACATGTAGGTTAGCGAAGCTCTGTTAGATTGTCAGGCAGAACACTACTGCTGAGCAGCTTTTGTTTTCATTGCAACAGACAGACTTTTCAATGAAGACTATCAGGTTTGTCCAACTCATTTTCTGTATTTTTAAGAGCTGTTTTCTATTTTAAATGTGTTTCCATCAATAGAATTGATCACATTTCTACATTTATTGTATTGTGTAATTTCTTAGTATTAGATCTCCTCTTATTTAGTCTTCAGTTCAGTTGTTATTACTAATATGTGTGTTTTGGCAAATGTCAAATATTTCTCGGGCCGCACCCATTAGGTCATATTAGTAAATCTAAAATCTCATAAGGGACGGCAGATTGTGTTTGTTTTTCAGCAAGTTTTCAGCGTTCCTATTTGCTGTCAGTCATCTCAGAGTTCACAAGACCAGTCTTGCGGGAACAGATCCGTGTTTACACTCAGTTGCTCACTGGTATGACTTTCAACAATAACAACAACAGAAGATGTTTGGACTTGCTGGCTACCATGGCAACAAGGATTAGGCAAAGGCTGTTGTTGTGTTGATGGTGTCCACAGAAAAATAGAGGGGCCAACTGGCTCTGTTTGTGGGATAGACCTGTTTTCATTGCTTTGGTGGCCACCTCTGGAGCATTGAATTTCATAAGAAAGGACAAAGTAGGAGGCAGTCATCTGTTATTGTTAGCCCAAAGCCTGTGTGAAATTCACTGTCAGTTTGTTTACTCGATTCAAAACAGACTCTGCCTTGGAGAGAAATGTTTGTTTGTGGTTCAGACCTTAATTAAAATACGAATCTCAAGTTCTGTTTTCATAAACAGGCTCTGTATGCTTTTTTATTCATTATTTATATGTCTGTGCAATTTTGATTACTCTGTTTATGTTTACTGTAAACATCCCTTGAGCTGTGAGGCTTGACAGTGAGGGGGGATGGTGTGGTAATTGCTGCATGCCTCGCAGAGGATGTTGTTGTTTTTGTGGTACTGGTTGTTGTTGTTGTTGTTGTTTTGATGGAGTTCTTATTCCCCCGAGACATCCAATGTTGTTGTTGTTGTTTTTGTTTGGTTCCTTTATAGAAGAAATGGGAGAAGGGCCAATTTTCTTGCAAGATTGACCAGTGAACCAGGAATAATAAATAAGGAGTCCTACTGTGAGCAACTATACATAATCTTTTTATTCATAAAAGAGGGAAAGGAGAAGAGCTGCAACTATAAGTTGATTTTTTTTTTGTTGAGTTGTAGACCAACAGGAAATTAAGTGGCAATTATTTCCATTGTGGAACATTTGACTGCACCATAGGCTGTTGGAAAAGGCATTTTCTACTATTTCAGACATAATCTTGGTGATATGAATAATTTATTGATCAGCACAACAAACTTTCAGATTAATCAATATTGAAATTATTCATTAGTTGAAGCCCTACTTAGAGTATTCTTGCACGTTTGTCATTGTGTTTTTATTTAGGTCTATAACAAGTACACTCACTACATTCACCTGAACAAGATCACAGGAAGAAATGAAGGAAAAATCAGATAGCACATAGACATGCACTGATATAACCTGATCACTGCATTATTTTTGCAAGGATGTGTTTGAAGAGTGCCTGTTCATATATATTTAATTTGCTTTTTACATTCTTTATGTTTAGAAACTGTATTGACACAAGTAAATTAGTCACTACCCGCTGCCATATTAACCAAGCCTGGCATGTATTTGATGCAAAACATTTAACGCTGCATCCTGAAGAGAGTTTTTCATCAGAGCATTTGGACCAACAGTGCTGTAGAGTGAGAAAACAGACTCTGAAGTGAGAGAGCACATGATTTTTTTTGTGTGTGTGTATGTGTCAGAGTTTTACAATTAACCCACTGTTCAGCTGTGGAAACTTATTTAGATCTGTTTGTTTCAGTTTCCGTTGAACTTCGGTTTTAATGGTTTTGGATACAAACTTTTCCTTTCAGAGATCTTTGTCCTTTACTTGTTGCTCTTGTTAAGTTATCTGATAGAATCTCTATATTCATACATTACCAAGAAATCAGGTAATTCCAGTAGAAATGTGGCTGTGTGTCCTGATCCCTCACCCTGATTAAAGAGATACGGCTTCTTGTTTACATGTAAACACACTGATTGTCTGCTCTAGAATGCATTCCAATCAAACAGATTGAATGAAAGTAGCCTGCATACATATCCACACACCCAGAACAGCCTTCTTATGTTGTATATGTCTCACCGTTCTGTCACAGTGTTTTCTTTTTTGTACTATGGATTTTGAACTTACAATTCTGTTATATTTATTTCTCGATGGTGCAGGTTCCAGTGTCATTATCTATGATGACCCCACCAGCAGAGGCCCCACAGCAGTTGCAGCAGACACCACAGCAGCAGGTCCTCAGTCCCCAGCAGCTCCAAGCGCTGCTCCAGCAGCAGAAAGCACTCATGTTACACCAGGTACTGTATGTTTAGAGTATTAATGTGATTGTAATAGTCTGCATTTAAAGCAATTCTTTTATTTCTTTTATTTCTCTTAACTCAAATTTGATCAATATTTCTACAGCAACAAATTCAAGAGGTCTTCAAGAATCAGCAAGAGCAGCTAAATATCCAGCTGCTGCAACAGAAGAATGCTGGGATTGTTAGTCAAGAGGTAAGTTTTATTCATTATAGCAATATCTTTTATCCGTTTGTGAATATTTGGTCATGTTGCAATTATTAGCAAAATCTTCATCTGTCATAATCTTTTTGGTTGCTTTGCAGTGTAGGCAGTTGAAGCCAATGCTGAAATAGCAAGTTTTTCTTCAGGAGTTTTTTTGCCATTAAATCAGGCTTTCACCGTCTGAAGAGTCATTATGGAATTTTTGCCCAATGACGGAAAAAACTGTCTACAACAGCTTTAACACTAAAATTATAGTAATTATTTTCATCAGTGACTCATACCGCACAGCCTGGAATATAACTTTCAAAATATCCAGTTCTCTGAAGTTCCTCTTTATCTGCGTTTCCCAAACCTCTCCTGGAGTACCACGTGTCCTGCATGTTTTATATCTTTCCCTGCTCCAGCACAGCTGATTCAAACAACCAACTTGTTATGAAATCCTGAAGCTGCTTGATGACAGACTGATTATTTGAATCAGCTGTGTTAAAGCAGGATGATTGGGAAATATTGCCCTTTATGGCTCTATATGAAATTGAAGTGATACAAAAAATAGCATTATGAAGGTTGTAGCTGTAATAGAGGTAACAGGAGGTATACTGATTTACAATAAGTTTGTTTGTTTCCACTTCAAGTGTCTTGAGTTTATTCATTCCTGGTGCATCACATGCTCGGAAACTACATGTAACAGTATTAGCAGTAGTAGTAGTATTTTTTCTCCAATTAGATTAAGTAAAAGTTGGCATTTCTTTCATTGGGTCTGGTGCACAGAACCATTTTATGTAAAAAAAAGCAAATGTTTGTTTCCACTCAAGATGTTTGACCAACAGAGAATATCATGATGGATATAAGCAGCATCAGACTGGATCACTGCTGAAATAGATGTTTGTTTCTTCTCTAAATACTAATGACATTAGCTGATTTCATTACCTTCCTATGCTGTGTGATTGAGTGCACCTGACGTTATGGTGGCCCAGTGAGACAGAGCTTTGTCTGTGTCACATTTCCAAACCTAAAAAATATTTCCAGTGTGATGTCTGGTGGTCCTACTCATTCCCTTTCATATCTGCCCTGCATCAAACTGTAGACAAATCAGAGACCTGTAGCTGTATAAATAAAATAATTTACTGATGCATGTTGTGTCACCTCTCTGTCACAGCTGACAGCTCAGCAGATTGCCATCCAGCAGCAGCTCCTTCAGGTGCAGCAGCAACATCTCCTCAACCTGCAGAGACAAGGCCTGCTGTCTGTCCTTCCAACCAGCCCCCTGGCACTCGCAGGTATACCATGTTACTTGCTGTTTTATGACTTTTACCCATAAGTAAAATACATACACAGAGGCAAGTGTCAGTGTACATTTTTTACCATTTGGCCTTATATGCGTGATACTTATCTATTTAGATCAATGAGGTTAGCCTAAATAGCAGAAACTCCTCTCAGTTCAGAAGCAGCACAAACTGCAATGACCATAACGTTCAATCAACAGCACTTTTAACAGAAACCAACACTTATAATCTTCATGGATATAGATTTCATTGTAGGACCTTTGTGTAAGTCTGCATTAGTCTTAGCTAGAGGTGCCAAATAAACACACAGGCAAATTCACAAGAGGATTTTGCAGTTGCTAAACCTGCACAAATAAGACAAAATTCACATCATCAATTCATATCAGAGCCAAAATTCTCATGCAGTTACAGTGAAATTATTAGTGACAGAGTTGAAGGTGAGTGAAACACATTTGTAAGAGGTGTCAGGCTCAATGGCACCATTTATACTTTGCCAAATGGATGATTGCCAACGATAGAGACAAAAAAAGGTGAAAGCTAATTTGGTTAACGTCACAAAGTGACTCATGCAACTGTAGTGGCACTCTAGTGTATTATAACAATGACTTCTTTGCTTTTCAGGCTGTGAGAACAGTAGCATCATGTCCGCCGGTGGAGACAACAGAGAGTCTTCCAGTCAACAGTCCACCACCAACGGTCATCACACTCTTCTGAAGAGAAAAGAAAGGTGCTTCAGCAACTCATACAGTTCTGACAGAGCTTTAGTTTCTATATATCCTGTTTTTATTGTGTTTGAACAGTGTCAACATGTTGACTCAGAGATTCATGGTGGTTTGTTGTGCTTGTTGCAGTGGGTCACTGGATGAAAACACACAGAATAGCCACGCACTGTATGGAAATGGAATGTGTAAATGGCCTGGTTGTG
This sequence comes from Serranus cabrilla, assembly GCA_903364295.1. Taxonomy (NCBI): domain Eukaryota; kingdom Metazoa; phylum Chordata; class Actinopteri; order Perciformes; family Serranidae; genus Serranus; species Serranus cabrilla. The sequence continues at coordinate 193,232 of CAFUXE010000164.1, read as the reverse complement.
AGACTGTCTTTGGAGACTTTCAGGCATTTCTCAAGTGAGTGGTGAAACTTTGCATACCTCTGACGCTTGCACAATGTTTACTCACATCTATCATGAATATAGAATACATATATAATAAAGATATAGGAAAAATGTATGGTCTGTAATTTACATGTGCATGTGAACCGCAAATGTCATATTTGAATTTGAGCTTTCTGCCAGCATTTATCCGGAACATTATTTCCCCTTATTTTACTATTATGATACTCTATTGATTTCCTGTTTTCTGTGTTGAATCTTCATGTTTTTCAAGTTGAAGCTTAGTTAAGCAAAAGCAGGACAACATGTGGTTTCCCTAAAGCATGTCTTGTTTTTGTATTTGTTTATTTGCAGACATTTGAACAGTGAACATACACTGGATGATAAGAGCACCGCACAGTGTCGTGTGCAGATGCAAGTGGTTCAGCAGTTGGAACTCCAGGTACGACCTTGACTTTTTTTCTTATAAATAAGCCTTTTATCATTCTTTTTTTTTTTAAATCACACAACAAAAGGGATGACACATCACAGCTGTTTCCTTTAATGATTATAACTTATCCATAACTTGGTAGATTGGGGTATCCAGTCCTTTTTTTTAACAATTTGTAAAAAAAAAAAAAAGTAAATGAGGTGCTTTCTTAAAACCTGACAATGAATGCATGACAAAATGTTAGCAGTGGTGTTTGTTTTCACACCAGGGCTGAAAACAGAAGTGATGTCTTCAGATAATAACACTTTCCAGGATTCCAGAAAAAGAAATTATTCCCACGCCGAATGTCATTTTGTCATTCAACACGAGCCGTGAATTCAAAACCTCTCAACTTCTATTTCTGTCGTCTCATTTAACGCAGTTGAAAAAGGACAAAGAGCGACTGCAAGCTATGATGGCTCATCTCAAGTCCTCTGAACCCAAACCCGCAGCGCAGCCTGTAAGTACCTGCTGTGACTGTTTCCTTCAATTAAAATAAATATTGTTTTGCTTGTAGCTACACTGACATTTTCCTGACTTAACTGCTTTGTTTTTTTTTCAGGTGAATCTGGTGTCTAATGTATCCTTCTCCCAGGCAACATTGCCCAAAGGCCCTCCACCTATGAGTTTGTCTCAGAGTGCAACAGCACCATCCACACCCTTGACGCCACACTCTGAATCCCCCTCAGTCCTCACTCCCAATAGCATGTTCACTGGAACCCCTGTACGGAGGCGATACAGCCGCTCTGTGAGCCAAGGTAACAAGGAAGTCATGAATTAGAAGGGGCATATTTCCTCATTCACAAATTTTTATTTTCTAGTTGGATTTTTTTGTTCTTTGTTTCTGTTCATTCTGTTTATGTCCCTGTATTAATTCTGCATGTTCATGTCTTTCCACAGATATAGTTGATAACAAGGAGTTCTACTTGAGCACAGAAGTTAGACCTCCATTCACATATGCGTCTCTCATAAGACAGGTAATGTTCATAAATTATTCAAATGCTGTGGAAAATAGGAATTGACATTTCTGCACCACAATTTTAGCCTTCCAAACCAAAATGAAGCACATCCACATTTCTTATTGTCTCTCTTGCATGCTCTCTCTCTCTTTCAGGCGATATTTGAGTCACCTCGCAATCAGCTGACATTAAATGAGATCTACAACTGGTTCACAAGAAACTTTGCATATTTCAGGCGCAACGCAGCTACCTGGAAGGTATGAACTGTGTATCATATTAAATTATCTCTCTTTAAAAATCTGAACTGTTACTTTAAGGAATGTAGAGGTCCTAATTGTATCTTTTTCTTTAATCCTCCAGAATGCCGTCAGACATAATCTGAGCCTCCATAAATGCTTTGTACGTTTGGAAAATGTGAAGGGAGCGGTGTGGACAGTAGATGAGATAGAGTTCCACAGGAGAAGGCCCCAGAAGACGGCTGGTAATGGGTAGGTGTTTGTCCAAAAGTCAGAGGCTGGAGTGTTTTCAGATATAATAGAAGTGAGATAAGCCTGACATTTCTGACCTTCTAGCTCCACCCAAATAAGTACACACACTATTTACTGTAAGCAAGTTTCAGAGTCTAAGTGTGTGACAAATAAAAATCACATTTGGCATGTTCACACAAGCAGAGACGCCTTTGCGAACAAAGTGAAATTTCACACAACCTCAGTCGCTCTGAAACGCTTCTGACAGCAGGCAGTCGAGAAGACAACGTGATTGTTTCTTTCTTTCTTTCTTTTTTTTTTTATGGCTAGTCGTGTCTTGCCACTGTGACTCAAACCCATGTGTGGATTTTATTAAACAAACAGAGCCGGAAGCACAGTGTGTGTTGGCAGTTGCTTGCAGTGCCAGCAGTTTGAGGATATCCGCCCTCGCCACCCCTCCACTTATTTACTGTTGCTTCACCAGTCAAGTTTCCAATTTCTAGCTCAGCATATGTGCAGTTTATAATGAAAATGGTGCCGGATTTGCCTCTTGAAATTCTAAGCTATTTTTAAAACAGGTCTTCGATTTCAGATAATGTTATCTCCAGGAGTGGAAATTGGAGCTTGACTTATACATATCGGTTGACAGATATTATCAGATGATATTGTCCTTTCTAAAGGAGATCAGCATTGTTGTATATGCTGCAGTTATTTAAACTATATTATTTGCTTCAAGTGCACCAAATATAAATGTATTAATACTAATGTTTTGTTGTTTCTCTGCACTAACAGGTCTCTGCTGAAGAACCCACAGAGCCATCAGGGCTTACCTGGGTCGGCTCCTCAGGTAAGAGACATCTGACGTTTAAAGCTCTATTTTTCAATATTGTATAATTAAGATTACATATATAACATGATGCTGTTGCAGTGTACATACTGTACAAAGCTGAAAAGTGTCATACTTTACTATTCCCCTGTACTATACTGTACATCGCAGCTATATCTGTTATGTGTTGATGCATTCTTATATTGATAACTTTTTCAGAGCGGCGGTCTCGATGGAAACAACTCTTTCTACAACCCAGCCTCTTTGGGCAGCATCCCATTTCACTCGCTGCCTCATCTTCTCCAGGAGCAGATGAACGGAGCCCTCGCTAATGGATCTGGATACCAAAGTGACAGCAGTGCAACACAGTCCCCTCCACAGGCTTTGTGAGTGTCCCGCTCCACAGCATCCTTACCTGTGTGACACTGAATATCATTTTGTGATCACAACTCCTGATTTCTGTATTTCTTTTTCTGCGTGTTTGCCAAAGCAGCATTAAAGAGGAGCAGGAGGATGAGGAGATATGCGAAGGTTATCCCTATGAATCTCCAGAGAGCACATACGAGCACGGCCACAGCCCAGAGATGAACCACGATGAAGACAACGGCAGCCCGGAGAGGCCCAACCTTCATTTGGATCGCGTGCCTTCTCTCTGACTGTGAGGCCCAGATTGTCCAATGTAACGAGGTCGCCTCACTCACAGCCCGCGTGACTTTGTATTCCAAAAGATTCCAAAAACAACTGCTTCATCTACATAACCAAACACTCTTCTTGGGGAAAATTTTTATCAGCATTTCTTAATCTAGCTCTAAATTCTTTCTGTACAGTAGAGTGAGATCACAAAAACACATTTGTGGAACTGTCGGTTCATGATTTTTCTTATTTTATATATGTGTACACAAAAGGACCATGAAGAGCAGACAAGCCAAAGGAAAGGGAACACTGATAGTTCGCACTTCACAATGAAATGTTTCCCCACTCTGTATAGCTGCTTTATGCTATGTTGGGACCTCACTACCTGATTTTATTTTAGTAGTCATAATATATAAGAATTTGTAGAGGTAAAAAAAAAAAGTTGTTTAAAGAATGAAAATGTTCACTGCCAACATGATCTGATATATTTGTATTTAAGGTATAATCAACTGATCAAAAGAATACGTAGCTTCTTTATACTTGTTGGTCTTTTTCACCCCTTCCACGAACATTGCTGAATTTGCTCGAATTGAGCTTGTAAGAGTAGATAATATAGATTTACCATAATTGTAAACCGATGCATCTCTATGAATAATAAATCCCTCATGAAAAATGTGTATGCTCTGTGTGTTTTTGATGTAGTTTTATGTTTGCCTTGGTGGTAAGTGGTGTTTCACATAATTAAATTATGGCTGGGTGCAGTTTTGACCTGATAGCAGCAGCAGCGCTTCTCTCAGTCAACGGAAATGACTTCTTAATGGAAGATAATGGAAGAAAACAAATGGCCCAAATTCCACTGTGGTGTTGCGGTATGTCTGTTTTCTAAATGTTATAATTTCACCTTTGTACTGTCAGCAGATGCGATCTACAAACCGTTGTGGTGGTACAGAGGAAGCACCGTCTGCAGCATTGCGGTAAGATCATTTTAATGTTATTGTTTTCTTATTATCATCTGTCATTACTTGCTGCATCCAGGTGTTTGATAAGTGGCCTGGCTTGACTTTCTATTGACATGTGGCTATAATTGAAAGGATCGTCCATGCATTATGTATTACAGATACAGTCGTGCTCCCCTGATTGGCGAGTATTGATTGATGTGGAGTGTGCTCACAGTGTGGGTGTGTGCATGATGATGGGAGGTGCTCAAGCTCAGAGGGGTTCACAGTTGCAGATGCTGCCGATCACACTGTTGGATATTTAACCAGTACAGACAGGTAATCTTAAATTATTCTGCAAAATTAATCAAGCAGTATGTGTTTTTGTTTTTCAGCATACAGTCACATTTCTTGCATGTTTCTTTCACTTTTTAATGAAAACAGGATGCTGCATTAATGATTCACTGCTGTCTGTCTTTAGTCAAGTTATTTAGGTTATTATAATATTATTCAGGCATTGTTTTGCATTTTTCTCCCTCTATTCTCTCCATTTTTCTCTGCATAAGATGACAGCTCCTTTAAAGCTCCCTGTGAGTGATCAGGATGCTATCGAGCATGATAAAACAGAGGACCATGTGTCTGATGGTAGGTCGTTGTTGTTTACTCCATGTCTGATAGATACAGCTTGGATTAAGTTACTGTTAGTCACAAGTAGAAGGAAACTGTAGTGTGGTGATTGATAGATGGGGTGCTTGCCAAATGTTAGTGGAGGAGTATATTTTCCTCCTGCCTGATTCAATCCAGGAAACTAGATCCAAATAAGAGCTTGCAAATCAATAATCTCTCCTCGCTGAAGTTTTATTGAGCAAGCTTCCTCCATTATACACTTCAAGTCTCACCTCCCTGACAGACTGCATGTTAATGGTGCTCTAAATTATTAAAACTGCCTCATAGAGGATCTGAGTACCTGGACTGGGTGCTGAACCTACACTGAGTTTTTATGACTTTTCTCCTCTGTTGCTTGTATCATTCTTACAAAGGCAGCATCCCTAATACGATGATGGACAATCCACCCAAAAACAAGACGGGAACGTTGTCAAGTGGGGTGTGCAGGATGAGCACCATCGCAGAGCAGGAACCAGACAAGCTGGACGCCAATCCCAGTTCCCATGATCCCCTGGGTGGCAGAGAATTGGTTGGATCCAGCTTCACCATGTGTCCGGACAAGTTCAAGAACAGCAGCAGTTGTTTTTCCTCTGATGAGTCATACCAGCCTGACAGTGGAGGTACAGTTTAACTCCTTTAGCACAGTTTAGTCCAATTCAGAGAACTGTGAAACCCTGTTTATTCATTAGAAATAAGACTGTATTTTTGACTAAATGGGCATTTCTACCCTCTTTTTCCCATCCTTCCTCGTCTCTGCCACCAGATGACTGTGCAGCTCTACTTCTCGCCTGTCTTTACTGTCGTTTCCACGAGTTAATGGTCCTCCTGCCGGACACGTGTGAGAGGGCTGTGAGCCGCTGCTTCCCCTCATACCAATACATCACAGCGTCCAGTGAGAGGGAGCAGCAGGGGAAGGAGCGCAGCAATTACACGCTGGAACTGGACTGTAACTGCTGTGGCTCCTGTCAGGACGCAGGAGAACTTATAGAGCTGGCCATGGAGATATCAGAGGTCTGCTATCGCTGAGGATCACAAACATTACAGATAATAACCCTTGTGCATCCTTTTTAAAAAAGCCCCCTTCTTGTTACCTTAGAGGATGAAAATGTCCCCCTTGAAAACTGCCTTAAAATTCTGTATTATAATTATTTTCCTCTTTATCATCAATCCGGATCATAACTGCCAAATATTTATGCTAATATTAAGATTTTTAACCCTTTAAAGGCCACTTAATTTAATGAGTTTTCTGTGTACCTGCTGCTAAGAGGGTGCTTTTTTCACAGGCTGGGACATGTCAGTAATAAGAAACAACATTGATATTAGAGACACTGTAGTATCCCATAATGCAGCAGTAAGAACCCTTTTGCAAACCATGAAAATAGCACTTTATGCCCTAGATAGACAAACATGAAAACTTGTATGATAGAATAGCATGATTTTATGCTATTGTGCATGTTTTATTATTGTATGTATTATGCAGCATCAAATACTGGGGTTTTAAAGGGGACATACTGTTGTTAAGGATCTGAGTTTCTGTATTTTGCCTACATTCATTTTTTTAAATTTTTTATAGACTTATCATGGGAGCTATCAAAATTCAAAAAGAAAAAAAAGCCCTTGCCAAAATGATCATAAATTATGCAAAAAATGTCCCAGAGGATGCACACGGGTTAAGAACTTGAATGCTCAACAAACATAATTCACTTATATGTAAGAAATTGCTGGCATACAAGGAGGGTTTATATTGGCCTAATCTGGAAATTCACATGATTGTGTCTCAACAGTATTCAAGCAGGTAACTACTGCCACCCTGTGAAACAGTGCAGAGTTGGTTGTTATGATAAAAGACAAAAATAACTCATTTGTTGTTGCAGCCATTTGCTCCACTTCCATGTCCTCTTCACTGACATCCTGTACGTTTCCGGTGTTCCTCAGTAAAGCATGTGCAAGTGGGTGTAAAGATATTTAGGAGACCAGGAATCTGAGAGCATGTCTTTCAATAACAACTCCAGCCATTCACAACAAACTGAGTGCACTCTGGCCCTAGTGCAAGGAAAATTGGAGTTGTTGTCAGCTGGAAGAGGGGAAGTTTTCACACACTAAAATGTAAGTATAGAATGGAAATAGATTGATATTACATTAAAATGAGTCTTTATTGTAAGAACGTATTCCCTAGCATGTAAAATGAATGGGTTAAATATATGCATTATAAATGCATTTCATTAGAATATTACACAAATAAATCAACATTAATAGCAGAATAAAGTCATGCCTCTTTGAAAATATTGTATCTCTTTTCTCAAAATGTGTTTTCATTTATAATTCCTTTAGGTTTATTGGTGATATGGCATGTCACCTATATACACTCTGTGGTTATATGTCCATTATATGCTCCACTGACTGGGGAAGTGAACACACCTTTAGGCTCACATGTGAAACTTGCACAGCTGTGGTGAAAGACTTTTTCAGATCCTATATTTGAAGCAAAAGTAGAACTCCGTTACATGTGAAAGTCCTGCATTCATAAAACAGATTTAGCGGACCATTTCTGACGGCACAAACTGTGCTGTGACTAGAATCATGTTATTGTAGACGGTAATTGTGTTGCAAGCAGAAACCACTTATCTTGTTAGTGAATTTGAGCTCAAACAACTGACCGTTAAAAAGCATTGCACTGACATGCTACGTTGTTGAGAAATGAAAACACTCAAGACAAAACGGAATTAATAAGCAGACTGATGCAAATCTCTTTTTTCTTCTTCTATTGAATAATGTTCACTTAGTATTTTATCCACAAACATAATAATTAGTGTGCACAATTTTGTTTGTTCAAGTTTTTAAAAAAGGGACTTTCAGAACTTCAGGTGCATTCGAGTGCTTGTTGATTTTCCCACAGGCACTCGAATGCACCAGACCAGGCGACTTTCCCGCCTTGACAGTTTATTAACAAGATTTAGAAGAAATGGAGGCAGCTAAATGTTTATTGAGACCAATCTTTCTAAACAAGTTTCGAGTCTCTTGAAGCCGATTTTCACATTGTACTGGAATAACCTCAGTCCTTGGCAACACGGGATAAACACGGCTAATTGCATTAGCATATTTCTGAGAACTTGTTTTCATTGATTTTTTCGAGTCTGGACAATTTCAGCTTGTTTGCTTGTTAACAATGCAAATGGGTCTTGTTGTTAAGGCTTCTGGAGTTATAAGAATACAAAGAGAGTCGAAACAGCAAGAACAAAAACACTGAAGTTTAACTGAACTGATTATTCTGTAGCTACAATTTTAGTGATCTTTAAAGATTATTTACAGAATGACGACCCCCTAAAGGTACCTATAAAGCTTGGGGAATAGTAATGGTGAACACTGATAATATATTTTTCCTTTAGAGGTATGTATAGCTATTATTAATTTCCATATTTTCTGACTACACAGAGCGTGTTGCCAGTGCTGCTTTATGGGTCAACATCCACATGTCCCTTATGGACTGTGTTGCCCACCAGAGGGGGCTGCAGATCATCAGACCGCAGATGCTGGGCTGGAGCTCATGGACTGCACCCTGGACCTGGTGCACAAAATCCCTCAAGGAGTGTCTGAAGACCCTCTGAGGATTCCTCTCCACACAAGACCGGGACAGGCAGGTAATTATAACAGACCTTTTTGCTGTTAAGATTAAATGTTTTGATTTAAATGTTTCTGTTCTTCTTACTTCAAGTCCCCTTATTTAGCAAAAGCAGCAAAAAACATTTAAAATATGGTTCATAACTTAGATCGTAGATAAAAACAAATCACACTGTAGTAAAACAGGAAGTTTCAGTAATATAAAATATATATTTATAATTGTAGTTATAGTTTTTAACAGCAATTAGTAAAAGCAATTATTAACTACATATAATAAACTACATTACAACTACATTATAGTCATATAAACTAATAACTAAGTAACTAAAATCATTAGAATTTAGATTCCAAAGAAGAAAAACACAACATCTACAGACATTCAAATAAAACTTTTAATATTTCTCACAAGATAGTTTCCACATTGAGTACCAATGAGTTTGAGTTCACTAATCTGAAACCAGTGCGTACAGTAACTGTTGCTGCATTCATCTCATATAAACCGTAACAATAAAAACAGTAGCAACATCAGCAGGGAACCTTGTCTGTGTGAGCCACAGGAATGAGCAGAAGACGTCTAATGTGGTTCCTCATTAGTGGTTTGCCCGTAATGTGCCATCATAAGCAAGATCATCATTATGAGAAATCAGTCATAGTGATGACTTTAAATCTCCTACCACCACCACCATGTGTGATGCTGATGTTTATTCTAACTGTCCACGTTTCAGGGTTTATATCTAGTCTGTTAAAAAAAAAATACACTGATCTGGGTTCAGTCAAAAGGGGAGGCCTGTGTGTATTGCACTATCGAGGCTCAGAAGCTGGGACCACATCTCAGGATCTTAACAGCAGAAGGTCCATATAGCAACACTATTAGCTGAGCTAGCTCCATCTGCTGATTAACACTGAGAGATGCAGTTAA